>JASAMV010008067.1:0-16152 GCA_030248065.1 Rhynchonema sp. JSB1_4 | reverse complement strand
GTTTGTGCGTGACATAGGCTGTCGGAATGCTTTCCAACGGTATGTAACAATATGTCCTGCTACCCTTACTTCGGTTATGTCCCGAGCCCTTTAACGCATGTTGTTTTGTACATAGGCTTGATGCACAATAATGTCGACAAGCAGCCCCATATGACCACATGCACGTGTAGGATGACTTGATCAATGACATTACAATAGGCCCCACGGTCTTGGGCTCGCTCATGTCACAAAGACATAAAAAGCGAAATGGAGGGTTCGTAATCGGTCCGGTCCGGTGTCCGGTCTTGCTCTGGCCCGGTGACTTTTTACGGGTCAGCTCGGGATTGGTACCAGTAATTTTGAGCAGCGTAAAAGTTGATCACTTCGATTTGGGAGCAAATTTTACGCTGGTCAAAATCCAGTGAGAGATAAATAAAATATTGAACTGTCCTGAATGCAAAAAGCCACCCGGCCAAGGCACGACTGAACCGATCACCAGTTTGATTTTTCATCCACAATGGCTTTGGATATCCGCTTTGTGATTTCCTTTTCGCACGGTAGGGTGCTGCGGTGTGAAAATTTCCTCGCGCCGTATGCCGTAAAATCATAAGCCGGTCATGAGTCTTCATATTTCAGGCAAAACGCAAACTAAAGAAACATAATTTTCCACTTGGGATCATGTTGTTTTCGAATACGATTGCGAAATATGAAACAATCGCATCGTTTTTTTGGCAAAAAGGCAACTGCTGTTGTAAGGGGCGTTGAGGCAGCAAAAACGCTCGGTACGTCAGTTCAGCCTCGCCAGCTGGCTTCGGACTGAGTTTCCTCATTTATTTTCACTTAAAAGCGCAATAGTGCCTCACCCGATCTGTCTTTTGAGTGATAATGTTCGGAATGTTGTTTTTTTTGTGAACCTTGGACTTTGACATCAAAAAGACCAGAAAGACACGGCACCCCGTGTATTACACTTTAAGCCTGCGGATTGTGCATGCAGAGAATATGCGCGGTGGCTTGGCGCTTGTTTGCGCCACAGTGTGTGCTATGTTGCTGTTCTTTATCCGCTTCTTTTGATTTGTCGAAATGTGCTGGTCCTGCATAAATATAATCGTGGCTCTTTTCTTATCAATGAGCATCATCAAACGAAAGAACAACTTTGGTGTCGGCGCAGCGTGGCGCATAACTTAAGACCGGTTTCTTGGATGCAGAAAAACCTACGTCGGTACCTTAGTAAAAACATGCGCTTATACCTATGTATCTTTGTCACACCGCTGTGCTTTACTTTCATTGATACTCATACTGTAGCTTTCTCTGTTTATATTGCCATCTCAATTCTTGATATCTCCTCAAGGTAACATGTTGATTTTGCAGTGGAGATGTCATTATTTTATTCTGTTGGCCATACCACTTGGCAAAGTGGAGGAACATGAGTTGAAACCCCCACAAAAAGCCGGTGGTATGCTACAAATGGTTTATGTTGCAAGCCAAAATCTGTTCCCTGTGCAATCCTATTTGAATGAGAAGATTAAGTTGTCCCTTGTCACATGTCAGGTCATACAAGTGTGTACCAGTGTAATGTACTCTCGGTGTAATTGTAATCCGATAGATCTAGGTCCCCTTGTACCTAATGAGGTGCAAGCACGTGTTTTTGGGTGTTTCGCATTCACATACGGAGAGGACGTACTGCCTGTCCAATTTATGCATACAGTGAACGACATACAGTAAGATATGAGCAGTCCCCAAGCAAAAAGGTCGGTTATTTGATGTGTGTAACTGGATCAGGAATATTAGACGAGACCCCCAGATAGGGGCCGCTTACAAATCGCATCATACACAATGCATCAAATTCATACTGTATGTACAATTCATACATATTGTCACATTACGATGCAAAATTGATACATTTGCACATTTTTCTCTCGGCACACGGCCTTTTTCCAACGACCATAATTTATAATCTCTGCATGTATTCCCCCCAACTGTGTAAAGATCTGGAATTCTGTATTGTTGTGTTTGCGCTTTTGGTGCCAAGAATATTCTTTTCCCTGCATATGCCCTGTGTGTGGTGGCACGAAAAGTCGAAAAACAGAATGTTTTTCGTGTTTCGACCTTGGCGATAAGGTGTAGTAATGCTCACCACAAACACATACGCTGACTTTTATTATCAGTGATGTACACGCGGATGAAAGCGGTTGTTTTCAAATTTTTCACAAAAAGACAACAGCTTTTCTCTCGTTGTGCGATTTATTTGCATAACCGCTTTGATGTTAACATGCAAATAGTTCACTTATTTTATCACAACAATTTGTTATTATAGAAATATGTTTTGCTTTTCGTAAAATCAAAAAGTGCGCGAAACTACCCGCGTTGCGTTGAGTTTCTCACACCGGTTGCTTTGCGATTTGCATTCATTTTATCGCTTCCGTGTGCAGTTTATGTTTTATTAGTCAAGCAAAAGGACGCGCTGGTGGGACATTTCATTATTTTACTGATTCTCATGTCGTCACCGTCCACTCACGCCGAATGCCCTCGCACTCATTCAGGGCTGCTTGAGTTGACGACTGAACAATTAGCCTCGCATTTTCAGGGTCTGATCACCTTCCCAGTATCGTTCGGGAAAACCTTTTACGAAGGTTTACATCAATGTTTCTTTCACTGCATAAAAAATGCGCACACAAAAATGTGCTCGTACCTTGGCGTTCGGGAATTGCAAGATAATAACTCATGTTTTCAGTGGCCTGCATGCACATTGACACTACACCGACAGCAGTTAATCAAAACGAGCTAATAATGACACCGCAAGCAGCTAGCGACTGGTGGTGATTAATTTTTTCCTCAAATATATTCCACCCCGACCAGCGCGCAAGCAGCACATGCCATACGGTGGTCATTCATGCCATGCACCTGGCCAGTGGCAAGGGCAGACAGTCTCAGCTTCTGGTTGGTTTACCCGCATTTTTTACTGTTCGTATAGATTATGTATGCACTTGAACGGCGCTGCGCAGAACTTGGTACTATACTGGTTTTTTAAATGCTCGCTGTTTTTTTGGTGGGTGTTCTTTCTCTCATGTTTACACGCAATAAAGCCCGAGCGTACGATTAGTGTTTGTGGTTTGGTGCAGTGTACATTTTTCGGAGATTGCGAAAGACACTGTACGAGCTGCAATTTTTAGCTGCTTCAGGCCTGCGCTTCCAGCGTCTGCATGTGCTTGAGCCTGCAAAAATGCATACAAAGCATAGGAGGTTCAGGCTCGGCGGCTGCAGTGGACGCACTCGCACAGTATTGAAACGGCGGGGCCTCCGCAGGCTCATGCGCATGAATGCGAATGCTGGAGCCTTCAAGCTCGCCAAGATGCACCGCTCTGTTCTGTGTGCCTGTGTGACCCCATCAACACTGTGTGCATGCACTTTATCCGCTGAGCCTGCGCCTCCGATGTTTTGTATGTGTTTTTGCATTCTCAGGCGCATGCATGCGCCTGCAGGCTCAGGCTTGAATCAGTCAAAAGTTGCAGCTGGTACTGTACGTGTGGATGTCGGGTTATCGTGAACCATGCCCGATAAGGCTTCTACCCAGAATTAGGTCTTTTACGAGCCCCGTGAGACCCCAGCAGACAGTGGCGGCCTGTGTTCGCGATAGGGTCTAGCGGTCTAGGGCCACACATTACTAGCGCTGATGTTTCACAGTGCGCATACGGGATTGTCATTTTGTATTTGGGTTGAGTAGACACACAGGCTTGGTACGAATTGCTTATCGGGACTTCTTAACTGGATTGAAATTTAACCGATCGGGATCGGGATTACAGTTTTTAACACAACTATAGTGACATTACCGAATATGTTTCATTTTTACACCCCGTAGCCCAACTACAGAACACTCTCGCATTAAACATACATGACGCAAATGATACCAAAATCGACCATTTTTTTCACATTTCCCTGTTGACATACTCACACATATACTGTACTTATAAATATTAGACTATGCAAAAGTGAGCACTACATTTAGCAACTCTATAGTACCGATAAGAATCCCGATAAGAACGCCGGTGGCGCAGCTAATGTATTCACAGAACCGCTTTCTGAATCGAGTGCACCGTAAACACGTATAAATAAAATGTAAGTACTATTGTAACATTAGGTATGAAGAGCATCTTAGCGAGTGGGATGGTAGTTTTAGCTTGTAGCGCTGTCATCAACTCAGATCGTAAATTCTTGTCGTCATGATCGATTTCTCGCGCCCATTTAGGCCTGCTTGAGTTTAGCACTTGAGCTGACGACTGTACCATTAACCGTGCCGTCCAATATTCGCACACACACACACACACAGCCGTCAGCGCACCCGTTCGACTTCGGGCCGGTCGAATTCGACACGGTGACCAGTCACAGCGGCACTGTGATTCGTCGTCGATTAATCGTTCGCTCGACGGACGGTCGTGTGTTCACATTCAATCGACGATCGAACGACAGCAACGACCCGTGTCCCGGCGGTGGGCTGTGGCATTGCGCTCACTGTCACCGGTTAGAAATCGGAACTTTGATCGACAGCAATCTTGGTGTGATCGGATCGGATCTACATAGCTATATCGTGAATATGTGTGATTTTTGCATGAAGAATGTTTAGAGATCTGTAGATCAACCAAGGCCACTGACACGAACCAGACGTGAAAATGTTCATTTCCTACCTAGGAGCAACGTTTATGCCGGTCGAAAATACTGGTGTCACGAAAATTCTTTCAAATGTCCCTTTTACAAAAATTGCGCTTGATCAACGCTGGTCCGATCCGATCACGATTTTTTTATATGGCTGTTAGTTTTTCGTCGCGATCAGCAAAGCTCGCCTATTCATATTGATACCAAGTTGCATTATTTTATCATATAATACTATGTACAATAGGTCGCGCATTTTTTCAGGCTATATCGAGGGTCGAAAGATTATGGCGCGCCCCATACCATCAAAGTCAAGAACGGTCGGTTGATGACAGATCCACACTCGTATCGGCATTACTGCATTGCGCCCCACGTCCATAAAGCCATGTGAGTTTGGTTTTGTCAGTGCGAATGCACGATATGGCATTCACCCCAAAAAAAACATACACGAGTGGTGATTTCAATTTCCACAGGCAACCGAGCACCTCCTCCACTCACACCGATGCGTGCGTGCAGGCAGTGGTGCACAACGTTCATCAGGACCGATCGTCAACAGCTGCAACACTGATGATGCCCCGGGGCACCACCAGCCCCAGCAGCACAGCCAGGGCCATGTGCCCGATATGTGGCGATCAGCGCAGGTGGGCTGGTTTGGCCGCTGCAATCAATCAATATTAGTGCCGTGCGAGTATGAATTGACGAATACATGTGATTGGGTCAATTTTAACTTGGCGATTGAATGGAATCAGATTACAGCATGTTTTAATACTTTACTGAACTCGAAAATTAGTGATTTCTACCAGCGTAAAAGTTGTTCCCCAGACAGCTAATGGCAAACACGTGTGAAGCTGGTCGAAAGCATTGGCATTTGTAAATCTCCCAAGGCCGAGGCACGTCCGATCAGATACCCAAGTTGAATAATATCCGTAGGATGTCAATTACCCTATGTATTCGGCTAATTGTTCTGTCGTTAACTTTGGTCGTCAGCTCAAGCAGACCTGCTGAAATGAGCACGAGAAACATACACGGCATTGCGAGTTGAGGACGAGAGTTGACGACATGAATATAAGCCTTTTTTGTCAATAGTCGCGTGACTTTGACTTTCAATAGTTTTCAGTGACTACACACGTTCGTCATTGGTTGAACACGTCGAATCCGATCATCACGTTCAATTCAATCGAATGTTCGATTGTTCGTTCGTCGGCAGCATGAAACATCAGTCGATGAGTGTGATGGCGCAACGCATTCTGCTCGCATGGTACCTGTGCGAACCAGAACAAGCCTTTCGTGTCATGCCCATCTGTCAAATGTGCGCGACTGCGGAATCCGAGAAAGGTACTGTGACAGGTTTGTAGGTTGCATGAAACTTGGTTCAGTTGGTTTGATTTGAAGTGCTCCTGAGTCTGTCTTGCTGACGCTATTTTCCCGTTCACAAGGATATTTCGAGATAATTTGCTAATCCAACGGCTCGGTAACCTTATACTTTGATGCAGTGGCGGATCCAGCTTTTGGCTAAGGGAGGGGCCAAATCCAAAAAGTCATTTTTATCCAGTGCTTGTTCCATTTTTGAAAAGTCATTTTTATCTGGTGCTTGTTTCGAATTTCGCGCTTTTAACGCCAAATGTTAGAAAAAATATGACAATACGAAGCGCGCAAAATTTTGACACTTTTTTACAAGCCGGGAAGCCAAATTTCATTGAAAAGTGGTGTACCTAACGCGCGAAGCGCGCTATTTTTGGACTTTTGAAGTGTATCAGAGTGAAAATCCTGCGATTTAGGGGTCCTTTTTGCTTCTTCCTTCCGAAACGGTGGCCCCCCTTCAGGGGCCAAATGGACCAAAGGGGGGCATGGCCCCTGTGGCAACCCTGGATCCGCCCTTGCTTTGATGCCGGCATCCATAATCTTCATTGCCCAAGTTCTACCTTTCAGTCACCCAACCGCCACTTTACCTCACCGACGCCCACCGTCACGTGCATACAGCACGAATGCATGGCTCGACTTCGTCGGTACGTGCGTATGTTTTCAATCCTGCTGTTTAGTCGGAAATTATAAAAAGACTATTGTCGCTTATCTGAACATATAAATGTTCCGCCACCGCATAATGCGGCAACAATACTGCCATTTTTTTAGACCGACGAATGCCACATGGTCTGTTTCCCAAAGTTGTCGGCCGAGCAATTGGAGATTTATGGACTCGTTGAGAGTGTGCGACTGTTTCGCGCCAATAATGCGCCCCCAAAGGTTGATTGCACACATTGAATTTGGGCTTGTGGTGCTGTAGACAACTCCAGATCATCAACTGTTGCCGTCAACTCCCATGTATAACTTCTCGCGCTCATTTAAGGCTGCTTGAGTCGACCCTATAAATGACTTGAATATTGTGAGTCTGAAGTTGCACAGAACAAAAACTTGGCATAATTGGAGTCCACAAAGCCCAAACCCACTGAACAAACATTTTCTAGATTGAGAAAATCATTTTTTGAAGCACAGAATTGATCGAAACTGCTAGCACTGCTGCAGTGACAGGCTGGATGTTTCACAAACTGTGTGTTGTGCTATAAACTTTGAACAAAAAACATTTGTATTTCAGGCTACGAATTTATGCCCACCGCCGCCTAACCCAGTGCCACAATGGAAGCGCGATCCAGCCACAGTTCGATGTTCATCGACATTTCGGCCGCCGGCAATGGCCAGCCCGATGATGTTTCACAATGTGCCACGTGCACCCCACATGGGACACGCACAGTTCGGCGCTGGAAATATGCTGCATCCACTGGCTGTGTGGACACAACAGATGCAGCAAATGCAGCAACTTTATTACCATCAACAACAAACTTTGCCCATCTGGCATCAGGAAATGCGGCAATTACAACAACAACAACATTTTCAACAACATTTACAACAACATCGACTGATGTCAGCATCACGACTATTGCACATTGAAACATCAGCTCAGCAAACAACACCGAGACCAATGGGCAACTTGATGTCGATATTTGACACGCAGCAGCGGTTATCAACCGGTTAGCTTGGTTTAAGCTAGTGCTTGAACCTAAAGTCATGCTTGATGAGAGTTGAACCAAATCTATCCTTGATTTGGGTTGTTATTCAGTAAGGGTAGATTGCGAAGAGGCTTATTTTGTAAAGTTGCGTAAGATCAAAACTCCCAGGAACAATGATTACAGGCGCTCAGTCACAACCACCAGCTGACCTCAATCATGCTCTAACGTCGCAGCAAGTCAGACCTGCACCATCCGCGTCGGTGATGTTTCAACCGATTTCACCCGTTCACAACAACAATGACATGAATGATGAAATGTTGCCTGATAATCAAGGCGGTGGACCAATGATGACTCCAATGCCAAAGAACAACAACATTTCGACCACTTTGGTGCCCGCACACACGCCCGGTTCACCGGTGCTCCTCCACACTCCGCCATCTCAACCATCTACCTTAATCTCGACCACAACTCCGCGACTGGAAGATATTGTGGAGAGACTCAGGGAAACGGCCGAACATCGTTGTGAGACCCAAACGGCTGACACGAAGGAGATCTCGCTGCAATTGGCGGCCGAATTGAACAGACCAGTTCCAGATCAGGAACCGGGCTCAGACCACGACCGCGATCCGGTTCCGGTCTTAGACGAAGAGCAGGAACGAGTATCGGTGACGTCACGCATCGATGCCGATCGGTCGTTGGAAGCCATTCAGTCGATCGACGACAACATGGTCGATCACAGATTCGAGGATGAGATTCGCGACGTGCGTTCCATTATGTTCTGTCTTGTAATTTGGATTTTGAGCAGTTATAGCATGTTCGCAAGCGAAAGAAGATGCGCACACAGATGAGCAGAATTCCTAACATAGAAAATGCAAATTACTTTTTGTTTGAAAAGTTATTCCAAATATTATCCTACACGTCAATCCCCGCCTCCAGCTGGTATCCGAATCAGTGCATCGCGCGCACCTGCTGGCGGCAGCACCAGATGTCGTCATCGCGTCCCCATCTCCACCCCCGTTCCACGTGACACCAACCAAAGTGAAACATCAACCAGCCAGCCTCCTCGAGTCGTCGGCAGATGAGCGCAGCCGAAGCTCAACACCCAATCAAACAGCGATATTGTTGAGTTGGTGTCGACCTTGTGAAGTGCTGGTCAACAGACTGCCTGGTTCGTTGTTGCGCAATTATGGAGTGAACTTAGCAGCAGGTGAGCATGTTTCATGGTGCGTGCGATTGTAGGTTTTCGACACGTTTCCGTTGATAACTTGCGTGTCCGTTTGGGCTAATACTATTGTTGTCAACGCAACTGTCTGTCATTCGTACATATACAGACGCAATGCGTTGTTGCCATTGTACAACAACGCACATTCGGTTTGTCCATTAATACAGCGTGACGACGACACCTGCCCAAAATGAAGCAGGGCAAAAAATGAATACACTGTTGCCATACATAATAAATAACACACTTGGATAGCATTTCACGTTGACCTTACATCACCTGAGTCCAACCCTCGCAGGTGTCGATTCACGAGAAAGGTGTAGCGCAGCAAAACGACTTCGACTTGACAGTCAAACCAGTTCGACGACAAACAAAGATGAACGACAGGCGACTCAGCGAGAATTGAGACCCAGAAACGAGAAACAGTTAAAAGAACTGGTTCGTGGTCTGTCATCAGCCACTTTTCGCAGCAAACGAAAGGCTTCAATATAAGTATATTATACGGTCAAACCTCCACATAGTGAACCTCGACGTAGTGAATCCCTCTGTATAGTGAACGAGATGAGTCCCCAAATCGATGTAATGCTCCCCAGCGGCGCTCGCATTGTGAACACTCTTCGTCGTGAGCAAGTAAGGTCCCGTTCTGTTCATCATGTGGATGTTAAACTGTATACCTACAATGGTGCACATCTAAAATTCACTTTTTGTCTTGTCACTACTTTTTTCGTAATTCGGTTTGTTCTTTTATCATTTGTTAACTTTGATTGTTGTGTCTCACATATTTTTACCGATTATTACGCTTGTTGTTGAGTTCATCATTTGGTTGTCGTCATGCCATTCTTGTACACGTTCTATTTTGAAAAAATAGTTGTTTACAAAACATTTCCCCAATCGTAGATTGTTCAGAATTTTGTGTCAAGGTTACTATATTCGTACCGTACTGTGGGTGGTGACTTTAAAACAAGTAAGTGAAAGTTGAATATCAGCCACGCAAACCGTACCATGTCGCATGTAAAAGGGCGTTCGAAGTTCAATGAAAAATAAATCCGTACGCCACTTATTTCGACCATCGTAAACGTTCGTTAGTCGTTGTCCGGGAACAACTTTTATGCTGGAACAAGTTAATGGCATCCATACGGGATCAGTACCTTAGGGTGTCAGGTCACGTGACCAAGCCGGACCGAGCACCAAGCTTAATGTCACCCATTAGAGGGACATTTTTATTCCGCAACCTTTCAGGCCTGTTAGTTCAGGCCCTACCGATTCAAGCCCAACAAGTTTGACCTACTTGTGCTTAGGCTCTGGCTCCAGCCGGACCTGCGCTACTATATGGACTACACAAAAGCTACAATAATGTTTAATTGACGAATTTTCGAAACAAGCACCGTTATACATTTTTGGTCACCAGTGTGGCTAATTCTATTGTAGTCTACGCATACGAGCTTATATTTCGTGGCTGGGCAACAGTGTTTCATGCACTGCACCTGCACGTGGTTTGGACCCATTTGACAAGCAGCCCTTGAGCGTGAAGAATTGTACCCCGATTTGTAGACTGCATTAGAATAAGCCAATATTCTCAAAAATCGATCACAACTTCGACTGCGGACGCATGATGTTATCGGGCTTGATTCTGAACATGTCCATATCATATTTCGGCCGCTTTCGCATCACAAGGTCGGCCATTATCTCACCTGCTACCGGCGCCCATTTGAAACCGTGACCTACATTTGAAATTGCGGCGAAAATTCACACCATTTTAATGCCGTACGGGTAAGCGTTTGGTTTCACAACAAAAGGCTTTTAAAAAGGCTTTTCGTTTGATCAGAATTGACTAAGTTATAGATAAAAATCCTGAAAAAAAGAGAAAAAATAAAAAAATAGATGAAAGCACGCGTTACCTACATATACCTACATACATACATACATACACACCTGTACTTACATTTATGCGCACGGCACCAATTATTGGTTAAAACAGAAATACAAACCAAGCACTGAATACCTGAAAACCCAGCTCCGATGATCACATTTGAATGCAGCGGATGACGGTCGATAAATGGCAAATCGCTTTCGGATACCTGAGTAACGGCGGTTTGTGAAACATCAGCTAGCCAGTGTGTGTATGTATGTCGGCAACACTGACCATGTACATGCACGTCTCGACAACAGCCGGTTTCGGGTCCAATCCGCTCATACAAGTGCCAATGTGTCGTTCCGCCCGTTCAATTAGTGTGTATTGGTCGGCACTCGATACCGTATCCCGCGAATCCGGCTCGGTGGGGACACCGTTCCGTTCGTACATCTGCGAATGAATTATTGACGATTTTGATAGTTTTGATTTCAGCAACACAAAACACGTGTTGCATATAGCTCATGCTGGCCTCGTGCGCCTGCATCAGCACGTTAAATGCCAGTGCCATGCGCGCATTCGAATTATGTATACACTCTTGGTTAAATAAGCCACGGTTTCCATAGGTTGCCAAGATTAAAGCTGAGCTCATATTTGATGCACGCGGGTCGAGTAACATTCTGAGTTTACAGACGCTTGAATAGATTGTACCGTGAAGATACTATTTGCAAGTCGAACCTTGAACAGTCCGGGATACTCCCCAACTGGTGCGCCAAAGTATTTCCGTCCGTCCTTGTCCGTTGTGTACATGCACGGGAAGCCCTTGTCGATATTGTACGCATCCGTGTGCGTTTTCCAGAAACACAATTTTACCATTTGAGGCTGAAAAGGTCGGTTCTTTCAGTTTTTGTGCCTTTTTTGGATTAATGTTGTTTTATTCTAATTCAAACCTGTAGTCTCAGATCGAGACCCAAATGTTGCTGTGCAAATTGTCCAGCCCAGGCACCAAGACACAGAACGACGTTATTGGCACTGTATGCGCGATTGTAAGACGATTGACTGTGAAATAAATATTGGTTTTTCGAACTATCATTCAACTAATTTTTCACCCTGAGTGGCACTGACGATGACCTGCTGACCGCGGTCTGGCATTTGATCTGAATACCAACGAAACAGACGCAAGTTTGAATTGATTTCGATTGAACTGACTGTCCCATACCATGTTTGGAGTCCTAGATTTAGGTCCTTGTATGCCTGAAATAGCAAGGCAACTATACAGTTTATCTCACCGTTGCTCCCGTTGCATACCATACTCATCGACCCGTTGTTTGACAGTGGTTGCATGTTGTTGTTGTTGCTGCTGTTTGTTTGTTCGAATCATCACCTGATTGGGACTGGGATGAATGGACAACACTTGTTCGCCGTCTTGTAGCACACCGCCGAGTTTTTGGAACTCGCTCTGAATTAGAATTAGAAGGAAATTGACATGTATATAAGGTACAAAAAAGAACGTGCTGTTCGATATGTGATGAAACAATGGGCCCCGCGCACGCAGGGTCAGTAAGGCCTGTGCGAGTGCCACGCAAACTACACCGCGCGCACTTCACAAATGATGGTATGTACGTATGTATGTAGCTGCAGAGCTGGCAGCCTCACCAAATCTTGTCATGCTTATGCGCAATGCTAATGTTGGAAAAAGTGATATGCATAATCTGTGAAACATCACCACACCTGCAAGGCGAGCAGACATTTGTTAGCGGCCAGTAGGCCAGCACTCGGATCGTATAATGTTTCATAGTTGTCATCCGCGTACAAACACTTGAGCTGTGGAAAGCGACGTGTCAGTTCGGCCGCCGACCACATTTCGCACGTTATCTGTGTGTGTGAAACATCATACAATATGCTAGCTATTTTAAGCAGTTCAGCATGTTTTTGTGGTCGAATTCATGGATTAAGCTACTTTTGTCAAACACAAGCACACCCACATACTCATATTCGCGTCAAACGTTCAGCCAGGTGCAATCGAACTGACGATGACCTGGTGCACCACACGTCTGCGGAAACAGGCAGTAAAAACACACGATGACAAGTCACATGATGCAATGCTTAGACTGGACCTGATTCTTCCTCATGTGCTCGTACATGCCGCGCACTCTGCCCAACCGCTTCTCGCCCGTCCACATGAAACCCGTTTGCCTGAAAATCAGGTTCAATAAAATGATGGAAAATATTCAGAGTTTTAACAACATCGTGCCAGGTGGAAGCTCATGCTATGCAGTCTTCCCCAGCAATTGCAGTATTGGCGGCCGTCACCACAAACAGGATAAAGCAAAATACACAAAAACAACATACACACATACATTACCTAGAAAAAATACAGGATAAAAGAACGAACGTGAACAATTTCTGTCCGCAGCGCGCCTCCAATTCGCGCCAATGTTTCATCGATGCATTGCGTATATCGGTGTAGACTTGATACGGACTGATGTGATGGAACAGTCTGGTGGTACCGTTCGACATACCACGTGTGTGTGGCAGGGGGAACTGTAATAAGTGACACGGTGTGGTGTGTGTGGAGAAGCAATATATGGCTTCCGCTTCTTGGCTCAGTTTGGTACAGGACAATTTGGTGCGGGCTAGTTTAGTGTATGCGCACTGGTCAGCCACGTCGTCCATCCCTGAAGAGGGTCGGTAAATGGGGAGCAGCTTGCTGTGAAGTAACTCTTTCCGGTAGAGTGCCGGGACACCACCTTGGTGGCACTCATCCCTCAAAAAGACCACTTTCTTCTTACTAATGCCCCGGTTAGGCGATGGATCTGGGTTCGAGCTCCGTCTCGCCGGCGGAAAATGTTCAAAAAAGTCACGCGCACGTGACCAAGGCAGATTCAATCACCTTCAAGATGGATTTGAAGTCTTGATTCGTTGTTCCGTCGGATCACAAAAGACTCTATTGCTTCCGTGGCGATTGACAAACTTTCGGCCCGTATAAGATCTGATGCCAACTAATGCCAACTTCCCCCCAAAAAAATTTCCAAAAAACCGACCTGTTCAAGCAACAACACCCGTTGTCCATTTTTGGCCAACGCACACGCTGTGGCCGAGCCCTCGATTCCCGCTCCGACGACGATCGTGTCGAAATTGCTCATTTTCTGTTGAATCTGTTTCAATTATTTTCGAATCAGCGAAAACAAAAAAATGTCCAGTTTCGTCCAGTTTGATAGTCTGATAATACAACACACTGACGCAGTGTGGCACAGAGCGGCAGTGTTTTGTTTACGTGCGTTTTGCGGGGAAACGTGCGCTGGTTGCTGACATCTGTCTGGGTTTGCGTTTGTGGTTTTGTGAAACATTCTCTGTCGACGCACAGCTGCTTTTCGGTGCAGCTCGTTTACAAGTTGTTTACCTGCGCACCACATCCCAGACTACATATTATAGTGAATGTGCCAATTTCAAGCGGCGCTATTCCAGCTGGACTTTCACACTGCGGAAATAAAACGGTTCCAAATCCGCCAAACATAAAAAATTGTTTTGCTAAATTTACAACTTCATAAATCACTGCAGCGCCTGACAGCAATTGAGTGGTTTGCTTTGTGGCGAAACACGATGCTGTAGTTGGAATGAAAACGGGAGCGCAAGCAGAAGCCAACATTGTTGATGAAACAAAAAAATTCTTGCTCCAACTGGCACTTATCGAACCCAGGTCTTGTCGCTGACCAGTCGCCCGGTTAAGGACCTGGGTTCGAGTGCCAGTTGGAGCAAGCAATTTTTTGTTCGTCAACACGATTTTTGGCTTGCACTTGCGTTCTCGTTTACAACCAATGCCTGATGTCAAATGTTGGAAGCAGAACTGACATCTGTTTCTTGTTGTCGTCCCTCATTGAGCTGACCTCGCTATTCGAACGAACTTGAACAGCGGGTTTGAAGTCCAAGTGTTCCTTACAATTTGAGTTCAGTTTCAAAATAATACTGGTCCAAAGTTTGAAGTGTTTTCAACGCACACTTAAGTAGTATAAATGCACGTGTATGTGCATGCTGCACCTCAAATGTCACAGTGGCTTGTATAGCAGGACATAAGTTCACATTCTAATCACCTTTTCGACGCTCGTTACGTCAAAATCTTTTCTAAAACGTGTTATTATTGCGTAAACACGTACAACACCCAGACACATCACAAATAAATGTATAGCCATCAATGCAATGAAAAGCCGTGTGTGTGATCGCAAAAATCAAAATGATAAAATAGGTGCAAAAATGAAAGCGTGACGAATGTTGACGAAAGAAGAATAATGAAATTCCGTGCGCAAAACTTGACCAAGCGAGTAAGTTGCGCTGTTGCGCACTTCCATCACGAAATGTGATGCAACTTCATGTTGACATGCGATAACTTTATTTTCACGTCATCAACCCAATCTGTTTCCAATGCTGCTGCCAATCATTATTCTTTCGGTTGTACCACTGTATGGTCACGTGACCCAAGCGCAAGTAGTTGAAGCTTGTATTCTGGAAAGGAACGTTGCGTTGATTGGATTTGAACGCGAGACCATACTCACAAACAGTGTCATCTCCTGCATGCGAATGTGTGAGAAGAAGGATTATTGCAGGTATGTCTGTTGATCCATTTGCTTCTTGGTTTCAAAAATGTCAGAGCCCTGGCGTGCTTTCCTCTGGTTGTTTGTGGTCGTGTGTTGACAATTTGAGAAAAAATTGTTCAAAACCGCGCTCGGCCAGGCGCCTTCCCCTCACTCAAAAGTCCTCGTCAGGGCTAGCTGGATGGCAGTAAGGACCACAACGAAAACAGAATGATGGCGTATGACTTTAGCATCATTAGTTGTGCTCACCGTGGCTCTGGATTTACCTCAATGTACATAGCTGCATTAATCTCGATTACGCCTTTATATGCGTCACTAATATTCTACGTATGTTTCACCCCATAGCACTTGTGCGTTGTAATTCTTTGCTTATGATGCTAACCGGCTGATGTTTCACTCATCAACCCAGATCGCTGATGTGGTACGGTCGCGCGAGTGTGTGTGTGCTGAACAGCGAAAGTGGACTGAGTCGACCACGTGCACTGGTTGCTGATTACGATCTCAATCCGACATACATCGGCGACTGTTGGCAACCGCCGATCAGGGATGCTCAGGTGATGTTTCATTCAGTCACGAAGTTGGATGAAGAGTGACGCGGGTGCATTTACAGTATACCATTGGTCGCACGATGACTGTTTGAGAATTCATTAAAGACCGCCTTGATTTTCAAGCTCAATTAACTGCTCTCGAGTACTGCGCTATTTGTATTGCATGTCAAAACATATTCACCTGAAAATGGGGTAGTAGAATGCAAATGTGTCCCCAAACTTTAGGTGAGATAATACAGTAGCTGTCTAAGGACAATCTTCACGCTGGTCAAAACTTGTGTGGCATCAATCTGCTTGAAACTGCAAATTCTACAACCAATCC
>JASAMV010008066.1:0-18696 GCA_030248065.1 Rhynchonema sp. JSB1_4 | reverse complement strand
TTTGTATCTTGGAACCGCGTTTCTCTACAACTAACGATCGCTACGTTCATCGCATTGAATCTTCGTCATTCAATCCCGTTATCATCATTTTTGTATGCATCGTTTGTATGATTCTGCATCGATTTTGGATTTTTGGGTACCTGTGGAATGCGCTTGGATTCGAGGACGAACGATCGGAAGGCGTACCCCTGTATCATTCGTCGTTATATTATTGATTCATTGATTTATGCTGTATTGTTTCTCGTAAACTCTTATCGTAAAATCGTTCCGTCATTTGCGTTATTTACGTCATTTTCGTCGTTTGTTTACGTCTCGTAACTTTCGTGCTTTGAAGTCGTTGCTGATTAGGTTGTTTCTTTTAGTATAGTTGAGTTGAGTTGAACGCACCACACTAGTACCTTTCGTCGTTGTTTCTACTGCCGTTTATATTCTTGTGTGTGCTTTGTTACTTGCCTTACTTTGCTGATTAGTATTTTCTCTTACTGCATTTTGAGTCGTTGCGTTTAGTCGTTCTTTTAGAGTTTATTTCTTGCTGCTTAGGATTTCTATTTTAGTAGTGATTTAGTTAGTTAGTTTTTCATCGTTTTTGGGCGCTCTACAACTACATCCGTCGTCGTCGTCGTCGTCGAGCCGTGCCAAAGCCCCTTTCGTGCATCATGTGGATATGGTGCTTCATGTGATGGCTCGTTAATTCACTTCAATTCATCGATTTCCCCCTGGACTGATTTTCGACGGCATACTCTATGAACTGAGGAAGGGTGGCTCGAAACGTCTTGCGCCAAAGTAGAGCCCGCCTTAAGTGGCAAGCCCGGTCCTCCTCCCCTCATGCCGTCTCAATGGTTCGATCTTCCCATCTTCATCAATCTAATATCATCAAATCTAATTGAATCCATCAACGATCGAATAGTGGCTACTTCTGTCATTCGTCGCCTCCTATGTTGGTCGACAGCCACGCCTACCGTAACCGTATCGTAAAGTAATCGAGATGTTGGCTTCCCGAATCTTCAGTGCGTCGTCTTAAACGAACGTTTATCCCCGTCCCCGTCCCGTCTCTTCATCTTCTTCATCGCGACTCGCAGGGGCTCGTCAAATTTGGTCGTTGGGAGATGTGGCCGGCTTTCCCGTACTCCTCCGCACGTGACTCGTTGAATTGGAAGAGATCGCGCGCCCTTTTTCGTTAAGAGATTCTGTGTGACTCTGTGTTTTTGTGTGTGAAACCCAGTGTTGTGAGACTGCCGCTAACCTTGTTGTGATAAACGTCGAGAAAGGAAAACCCGCGGGATCCTATTCGTGAAGAGGCTTGCGTGAAACGCAACCCCGGAGTGGCCAGTGGCACTCGGCGGGGCCTTTCGTGAGGTTTAGTGGTTTGTCATTCTTTGTGTGCTTAACCCCGTGTTTCCAGCCTAGGCCCGCCCGTTCGTGCCGTGGCCGGGTCTCCAAGTGTGCAAAGGAGGCCGTATCGTAAGGTGCCGGGCAGTGCCACGCCTTACGGTTACAACTCATCGGGCGGCCGACAACTGCCGTGGTACAGCTCTTTCGGCGCTTCGGCGTTTTTCGCGCCCTGAAATATTTTGAGGACTATTGAAATTATTTTGTGAAAAAAAAAACGTTCGAAAGCAATTGTCACGCGCACATCACAGTGCAGTCAGTTTTCGCCTATAACATTCCGAGCACTAAGTTTTTTGATCAATGTTAAAGTTCGTATTTAGGCACATTCGCACAGTTGGTTTGCACACCAGGGGCCCACTCGGTTGCCCATTTCGGTCCACACAAAGCTCATATGCAACAGCGCAGTGTTTGCCAAAAAAGTTAGAAAGTGACTTTTGGGTCACCTTGTCGAACAGCGTGCGACGATCGGTGTATGAGCGACGATCGACCTGGCGCTCGAAACGACTCAGCACCGACACCAGGGGCTGAAAAAGACATGGTTCAAAAGTGAAAAAAAACAAATGATGTAAAACAACAAAATTTGAAAATAATTATAAATTCGCCAGATTCACTAGCCGGATGTTTGGCATTTGCGTACTCCTCCGGGTCGAGTCCTTTGCGTCGCGCCTCGTTGCGCCAAATCTGACGTTGACGCTCGTTCAACTCTTTCAACTGAAACATCATGCCAAATCAAAATGGTTGGCGTGCTCTGCTTCTGGTTCGTATCTCTACATTATAAGGCCTAACTATACTTCGTTCTCTGAGAGAACACAGAACAAATTCTTACACACTGATTGGCTGTTGCGCGTCCAGCAGCCAATCAGCGCGCGTGAATTTGTTCTCTGTTCCCTCAGAGAACGTAGTATATGTAGTTAGGGCTTTATGTGAACATTTTTACGTAGATACTACGAAAAGGTGTTTAGGTTTCTTGGAACTGATGTTCACTTTGTTGTTATCATGCCGATTGATAACACCGAGTCCTGGATAAACTTACATATTAAATTGGAGAGCCGTGCAGGGCGTGGGCCTATTGTAATATTCGAACAACAAAGTAACTGTTTGTTCCTTAATGCACAACAGAAGTCAATTTTGCCACAAATCGCAACATTTAAACCAAAAATGTTTGTTTATCAAACACTACTCACATCATAATCCTGTGTGCGTTGTCGTTCCTCCAGATCATAATGTTGTGCCTCCAGTTTGCACACCCGTTTGTGCAGATCCTTGATCTTGTCGCGAACCGACGAAATGTCGTACAGGTCAAGCTCGATCGGCTTGCGGAACTGCAGAAATTGTTTGATTTTTATGCATAAATGTTTAATTTTCTAGGCATATTGCTATGTAAAATCGCCGACTTGTTGTATGAACTGCAATTGTTCTCTTTTACGCGTGTGTTTACTGCACAGAAGTTTCTGTGTGGATAATCTCCAAACTTAACGAAAACGGCATTAATTTTCTAATGATAATGTTTACTTTTCTAAACATTTCCGTTTAAAGTCTTCAAACCTGTTGCATATAGTTCTTCTTTGCCTGTTTCAGCTGTTCCGGATCCATGATGTAATCCAAACGATGCGCTTTGATCTTCTCCTCGTTGTCAAGCTCTTTGCCGTCGGCTTTCTGAAGGATTTTTTTTCGTTGAGAGTTGCGCTTAAATGTGTAGTGCGGATCACAATAATCACGGTTGTGGCAAATTTCCGTCTTATTAATTAATATATAATATCAATAATATTTAAGTCTGTATTTGTCATATTATCACGTTGCGGTCATAAAAGCCATGTGCGCAGAGTGCATGCCTGTGGCATCTAACGTGTAGAAATCCTTTGATTGTTTTGAGAACCAACTTTTCACACTGTTGTGGAAGGCTGCCGTTCTAAGCGGTGCGTGTGGCATTAGCAAGCAATACCCCCAATGGAGACTGGTGCTGCGATAGCGCGCACCATACCGTGTCGATGTTCTCTGACGCGCCTCCGACTGCTTTTTAACCGCGAAATCATCTAATTTGTTTCCTTGCTGCACATCAACAAGCACTTGCAGACAGGCGTTTGTATCAAATGTCGGTTCTCAAACAAGAACAAAAAAGTTCCAACGCATATTTTGTTACATAAAAGTTCAGATTGTTGCAAATTTTTGGACAATTCAGACAGAGACGAGCGCGTTAATAGCAAGATGGTAAACCTCGACCAAAAATTCGCACAGCGCATTTCCAGACCTTTTTATTGATAACAAAGTTTCGTTTTCCCGAGTCTCCACCCATCGGCTGGATCATCACCATACCGCCGGCCATCAATGCTAGTTTGCGACGTCGATCCTCCTCTCTCTTCTTTTTCGCGTCCTCCTCACGATGACGTTTTTCTTCCTGAAGAACGTTTTTGGAATTGTCGAAGTTAGTATGATTGATTGACTCTGAACTGATCGAACAAAGGGCCAAATGAGTCAACCAATCGGTTCATTAATCAATAAGTTCCTCCACGCTCACACCTCCTCCGCACGTCGACGTTCCTCCGCCACGCGCAGCATCTGCGCGCGTTCTCGTTCTTCGGCCTCGCGTTCCTGGCGGCGTAACTCCTGCGCGATGGAAAAAATGTAACTTGTATCGATATGTTGATGAAAAGTTTATTTGCTGTTTGCGCGGTCGTGTCAAAAAACTATTTGAGTCGGTGTAATATCAGCCTTTATTACCGCTCAGGACTGTTCTGGTCCTGCCATGGTCACCTGATGTAAGCATACAGATAATTTCCTCGAGATTCACTCTTGCTATTTTTCCATGTCTTTGCCTGGTCGCAGTAACATTAGATACCTATGCCATGCAGGTACTTACCCGTTTCAACTTCAGTTCCTCCAGTTCCTGTTCCAGCTGTTCACGTTCTTGCGCTCTCTTCAATTCGTACTGTTTCATCTTCTTTTCCTCGTCCTCTTTTTGTTTCTTCAACGCCTCTTGGATCGCCTTTTCGGTCGCGTTCAGCGGCACAAGCTCGTTTTCGCTGCTGAAAATTTCTACTGCGAGTGGTGGTGCTGTCACTGTGGAGAATATGCAGGTTGCACTGACCAGAGACGTAAAAAAAGTTTTTCCCAAATTTTTCTTTTTTAAAAAAAGTTTTCCAACCTCAGGTCATAGAATTCCCTAAATATGCACCAAAGCGTACCTTTTTGGTATTAGGTGTGCGCAAGTGAGGAAAATTATGCATCTAAGCACCAAAATTACCGCATTCAGTGACAAACCAACAAATTACCAGAGATTTACGCTACTCTTGGCGAAATTTTATGTGTTTCGGGGTAAATTAGCCAAATTTTGGGTGTTTTGGGAGCCGAAAAGTAGAAATTACCCCATGCTTAATTTATTTAAATTAAAAAAGTAGTCAACTTTTTTTAAGCGCAGGACCGAGTTTGATTTAGTTTCATTTTGGTTTTTGCAAGGCAAGCCCGAGCTAGCGAAGGAATAATCGGGCCGGGTCTAAGTTTCCGGTCCGGCCCGACTTGGCCAAATGCCGGAGATTGATTTCGAGCTCGGCCCTGGCCCGGCTGGAGATTTGGTGACTCGGGCCAGGCCGGCCCGGCCAAACTTTGCCCGATGCGACCTCTGTGCGAAGATTTTTGTTTTTGCCAAAGGACGGCTTTCGTGATGGCGAAGCATTTTGTTTTAACCAGAGGTCCAGCACGGAAAGTTGCCAAAAATAAAAATACACCCGTTTTAGGATCGACACCAATACGCCAAATCAAAAAATGACAAAAACACGACAACCAAACCAACGACAACAAGACAGCAACAGGCTCAACTACAACTACAATTTATTCAGGACTTTTTGGTTCTCACCCTCAGCTTCACTTCGAAAGATAACTATGGATGCTGCGGTAGTTTCGATTCAAATCTGTCGTCATATGCACTCGCACATCCCCACGATGACAATCCGAGGAAAGCGAAACAAAAATTATTCAGAACTTTTTGGGTCTCACGCTCTGCTCTACATTGAAAGGTAACTGGAGATCCTGCAGTAGCTTCGGTTGAAGCTGTCGTCATTTGTACTCACACATCCCCAGTATGACAAGCCGAGAAAGGATAAATAAATTTATTCAGCACTGCAACGGAACATGTAACGTAAGATCATACATTATAAGCGCTCACAAGCTGTTATCAGTCATGTGAGTGTTCTAAGCTCACATTCTGCCTAGTCACAACGTTAGCCTAGACAAAATGTCACGACCTCCTCCCCGCCTCATATTGAGACTCAGACGAAACTGAATATGCACGTCACAAATGAATATTTCCAGAAGGGTGTGAATATGCATCAATAATCACAATTGTTGTGTAACCCAACCAGTTCAGGTGCCTTGAGATACAACAGACTCCCAACGACTCCAACTGTGGCACTCCAAACTGTCTTTGGCCTCGGCCCGGTGCACGAATCCCAATCGGCCCAGTGCCCTTTACCGCAGACAGCATGTCGGCTTGATATCTGATGCACAAGTCCACAGTGCAGAGCATGTAGCTGGTGCACGCCCGTGGTGCAGAGCAGCCAGTTTCGACCATTCCATTTGAACATTTCCCAGGTGCGCTTCGTGCACTTGATTTCTGGTGGGTGACATCGCGGGGTGTTCCGACTCGACCATCGATTTCGCTGCAGTACGTTGCGTTGTCGCCGCTCGACTATTGTAGGCCGGTTGTACCATCGAATTGACGACTGAGTTGAACACGAGAGAGAGGCGCGTTGTCGACCAGTAGACCAGTGTTGGAGTGTTGTACTGGAGGTGAGACGACCCTTCAGGAGTTGCATCCCAGTGGACCCGATCATTCCTCCCCCTCTCGACCAGCCATTGACGTTGTCCCGAAAGTCAATTTCGCGCGACAGCTCAATGTTGAAATTCAGGTTTTGGGCCAAATTTTCAGAAGCACGTCACAAAATGTGCTTTTTTCAAAGTGCATTTCAGGCAGTATAAATTTGTGCACTAGACCGCATAACAAGCGGCTACACTACAAGGGGACATTGGACTTCTTTTTCACAATTCACGATTGCCACAGGTTCACTCGATCAATACCTTGTCGCGACGAAAGAAAGTTACACTTTACATATTCACAAAATACTCAAGTCCGAACTGCACTGCCACTGAACATGCAATGTAAGATCACACATTATAAGCGCTCACAACCTGTCATCAGTCATGTGAGTGTTCTAAGCTCACATGCTGCCTGGTCACAACATTAGCCTACACAAAATATCACAACAAGAATATAATAAGTACTCAAGAAGTCATGTGAGTGCGTGTAAAAGACAGGAGAAAAAAGTCATTTGAGTATTTGTGCTCACACTGTTCTATGTTAATGCACTGCATACATTTGATGTACTCAAACTTTTGCTATGTACGGAAATTGTATTCGGAATCCCTGTGGCAACAAAGGAAAATAAGCTTAAATAACCTTAAATGCCCTGCGCAATATTCACATTGAACATTCACGGTAACTACGTTCGGGTTGCCACTGTTATCAATCATGGAAACCAGCGAGCGTAGTAGGTGGGTAGGTTTGGGTACTCTTGTATGTGCCGGTATTGCGTTACAACAAAATCACATGCTAATGTGATAGGTATGGCTATTGTAGTAATCTCCGATGTTTGCAGCCGCTTGTTTTTCCAATGTTTTTTCATAATTTACTCCACATTATCAAAATTTGATCAGTGTTTTATTTTGTTGTCGTAAGCCTCGTGTATTGATATCTGAAGATGCTGATCGTTTCGTTGTTGTGTTTCATTGAACGACATCCCAGGGTCACTGCTGCTGTGCTGGTTTTGTTCAACCTCAACATTGTCAGTGAAGTGCACGCAATCTCAGGTGAGGGCAGGCAGAAGGAGCAATCTCTGCCGATGTTATTCATCGTGGAACACAGACGATGGGAAAAGCTAAACAACTGAAGTTTCGTAACATGGCTTAATAAGAGTTCTCAATCATGAGAGAACTTTCAGAAACCTAAAGCCATTTCTATTTTTTTCTGACTCAAATCACACCCGTAAAGTCTTTTTAGGCTCCAAAAATGGGGGGAGTACCCATTTTTCTTCCCTAGGAAAATCGTTGGCTTAGGGCTGGTCCGAGGTGTGGCCGGTGTCGTGCATCAACGTTTTTGAAGTTTCTGAAGTGTGCTGTGAGTCCACTGAGTAAGTATTGAATCGCTAAGTTGCGTGTAACGTGAGATATTTGCCGTTATGTTGTCTGTCTACAAGCCAAAAGTTCAGCTCGTTGAACTCTTGCTTTGGGGACAAATTGTCTTCAAAGCAGTGTCTTCAAAGGATGTCCTCAAAGTGAGTTATACTTGATTATGGACAAAGTATAACTCGCTCGTGAGGACAATTCGTCTTTACTGTCTATATTGCTGTCTCCAAAGCCCTTTGTACCCGAGTATAACTCCACCTTTAAACCTGGCCCGCCACTATTGATATTTGAAATTTTTGGTTTGTTTTTTTGCTCCAATTTAGTTGCCGACATCGAGACGAATAAGGTTTACATTCATGACTTTTTGATTTAGTGCAGATTTTATATCGAAATCAATCGATAAACACCGATTCTCGGGAACAAAATTAAAAAAAATAGATAGACCCCTACTTCTTGGCAATCACGTGAGCCAGGAACAAAATTTTGAATTGCCGCCAATTGTGATAGGCTTACAGTATACTATTAGGGACTTTACGCTCCCGACTTTACGCTCCCACTACACAGTGTTGCCAGTGCGCGCGCTTGCAATACGTGTGTTATGTATGCACTAACAAACAGAGCGGCACTGTACAAAACGCATGGGAAGATCACGTGACTACCGTATGCTTGTGATAAGAAGCAGTCGGCCATCTTCAATATTTGTTCTTGTCTTCCTGAAATACACTAAACGGGGGTCTATCTATTTTTTGGAATTTTGTTCCCGAGAACCGGTGTTTATGGATTAATTTCGGTATTAAATCGGCACTTAATGGAAAAGTCACGAATGTAAACCTTGTTCGTCTCGATGTCGGCAACAGCAATAGACCATAAAAACAGACCAAAAATTTCAAATATCAATAGTGGCGGGCCAGGTTTAAAGTACTGAAGCTATTCTTTGCCAGGTGGGTGCGTGCTTCAATACATAATGTACGCGTACAACGCCGCATATGATTGGGTTCACCCAGAAGCGGCACCCGGCTGGTATTGGTACGAACCGAAATATGAATAAAATATACGAAGTATAGAACATTTTAATTTGATATAAACCTTATAATTCTTGTCACAAGCATAATACCATTTGTTCAATGTTTCGAGTGATTGGAAGATTATCCTTTGCCATACAGTATGCTTTATAATATTTTGCTTTTTGTTGCTTCGTTCAATTACTATTACCAGCATTATTTATTCACAGAATTGCAACGAGCCGCAATTTTGCTCGCGCGTTTCAATTTAGTTACACAACAGACCTCCAGTGAATAAGTTCCATTCTTGTAAAAGTTATATATTGTTTAATATCAGGAGGCTGCGTATATAAAAACTTGAACTCACTTTAGAGGAGTCGCGTGACAAATTCGAATTCTACGAACTACCACGAATCTACGAAACTACGAATTCGGATTTCTCGATCTAAATTACCCCCTGAACCCGATCATAATCCGCGCCCAATTTCCGGCTTTTAATAATGTCGTCAAATGATGTCGTCATAGTTTGTCGTCAAATCAAATGTATTATTTCGCGCTCATTTGGGGCCATGTATCGGAGCTAGCATGGTAATGCTAAGCGACATATGGTTCATTCCCTATAGTGCGCTTTCTGAAAATTTTAATCGTACGCTAATTCAACAATACTCAACCGAATGAGCTCAAACTTGCACACAATGTGTATACCGTGCCCCAAAATGGCCACAAGAAATTTCATCCCGCTGCATGCCCGCACGCGCGTTTGCGGGCAAGATACAGTTGACATTTTTGTAAAAACGTTCTTTCCCTTTTTTTCCACAAAAGAGTAGTCAGGGCCCAGACGTTACTTAACATCAGAAATGTTAATATCCCCAATAGGGTTTTCGTACTCGAGAACACGATGGTGCTATCGCCGACTTCGTAACTCCATGTCTGAGACCGGCCCCAGACCATGACCCCGCCTTTTTGTATGGAAAGAGTGCTTCCCGAAGTAAAATTTCGCCGAAAAGTTGGGTTACCAGAACTATTAAAGTTGTTTATGTGGTTTTCGTACTCGAGAAACACGGTGGTGCTATCGCCGAGTTCGTAACTTTTAGTATGAACGGTTCCAGACCATGACTTAAGCCAAAATCAGCGGTTATATGTGTTTTTAATCGTTGTTACGTCAAAAATATATTAATTCCAATTGGTTAAATGTTTTTCAGCTCAAAAAAAGCCATAATGGACACTCAGACACACACAACAATGCATTAGTGCACGCTACGTAGTTGCCTGATTCATAAAGCGCACAATGTATTACCCACAACACACAGCCAGCCAGCCAGCACACACACACACACACACACACACACACACACACACACACACACACACACACACACACACACACACACACACACACACACACACACACACACACACACACACACACACACACACACACACACACACACACACACACACACACACACACACACACACACACACACACACACACACACACACACACACACACACACACACACACACACACACACACACACACACACACACACACAGGCAGCCAGCACAATAGGCAATGCAGCAATGCACGCGTAGTTATGTATGTATTAAAGTTTGTGAAGGAGAGTGGCGGAGCAGTTATGTCCGAAAGGTCTAACGCGCATCACTGAGGACGAAAGTTCGCGGGTTCAAACATTCACGCGCGCAGCGAACAACTTTTAATGAATTCTGGGTAACATTTTTCAGTTTTTTCGTGTTTTTATTTGAGATTAATTATTAGGCACAGGTGCGGTTCGCAGTTTATGCGCTGTGATGTCATTCATGATAAAATACCCACAAGATATCAACTTGTTAATTAAAATTGCTGTTGCTCTCTAACATTCGAAGCTTTTTCCGCATTTATAATTTGACTTTCGTGGGAAAGTTAAATAGTAGTTTTTACGTAACATTGAATCCAAGATCAGATGCGGCGGCCAACACCAAAGCAATCTGGAGACTGGATGTTTGACACTTATTTCATTGCTGAAGCTGAAGGGACAGGTTGCATGGAAGCTCATTGCACAGCTTTGCTTGGTACTAAACCAACAAGTGCCATTGTCTGAGACGATGCGCAATCGGCGCGCTATAAATGATGGTACCTAGGGTGTCAAATACATACCTGGCGGTGAATTTAAAAAAATAAATAACTTGACAAGTTACCACGTTCCTCAAAAGCATAGACATGCGCGTGGGGCACTGCGTTGGTTTTGTTTCAGTGATGGGTGAAGACGCAGACACAAGCGTGTCTCCATTGCTAGAACCCCATAGTGAAATCGAAACACAAAATTGGCCTTATGTCACGATAACCACCGATTCATATATCCTGCCAAAAAGTACAGCATCCTTAAACTAACCCCCACACCTCATTGCGCTCATGTGCGTTGATTACTTGAGAAAAGTCTGATGGTCAACATTTTCTTAGTTAGAACCATTGCTTGCCGGAACTGAAAACTTTCTGTGCCTGATTTATCCGGGTTCTCTGTTTGGCGCTTGCGCGATATAAAAAAAAAAAATTAAATTTTAGGTGTGTGGGATTGGTTGTGTAAAACTAATTAACTAGAAATAAAATTACACAAAAAAGAAAAATGATACCCAGAAATCATTAAAAGTTATAAAATAAAAAAGTTCGCTGCGCGGTGAATGTTTGAACCCGCGACCTTTCGTTCAGTGATGCGCGTTAGACCTTCGGACATAACTGTCGCCATCTCCTTCACAAACTTTGTGTGTGTGTGAGTACGCGTGTGTGTTTGTGTGTTGGGGTTTGTGTGTGTGTGGGTGTGTGTGTGTGTGTGTGTGTGTGTGTGTGTGTGTGTGTGTGTGTGTGTGTGTGTGTGTGTGTGTGTGTGTGTGTGTGTGTGTGTGTGTGTGTGTGTGTGTGTGTGTGTGTGTGTGTGTGTGTGTGTGTGTGTGTGTGTGTGTGTGTGTGTGTGTGTGTGTGTGTGTGTGTGTGTGTGTGTGTGTGTGTGTGCTGGCTGGCTGTGTGTTGTGGGTAATACATTGTGCGCTTTATGAATCAGGCAACTACGTAGCGTGCACTAATGCATTGTTGTGTGTGTCTGAGCGTCCATTATGGCTCTTTTTGAGCTGAAAAACATTTAACCAATTGGAATTAATATATTTTTGACGTAACAACGATTAAAAACACATATAACCGCTGATTTTGGCTTAAGTCATGGTCTGGAACCGTTCATACTAAAAGATACGAACTCGGCGATTGCACCACCGTGTTTCTCGAGTACGAAAACCACATAAACAACTTTAATAGTTCTGGTAACCCAACTTTTCGGCGAAATTTTACTTCGGGAAGCACTCTTTCCATACAAAAAGGCGGGGTCATGGTCTGGGACCGGTCTCATACATGGAGTTACGAAGTCGGCAATAGCACCATCGTGTTTCTCGAGTACGAAAACCCTATTGGGGATATTAACATTTCTGATGTTAAGTAACATCTGGGCCCTGACTACTCTTTTGTGGAAAGAAAAAAAGGGAAAGAACGTTTTTACAAAAATGTCAACTGTATCTTGCCCGCAAACGCGCGTGCGGGCATGCAGCGGGATGAAATTTCATGTGGCCATTTTGGGGCACGGTATATACATTGTGTGCAAGTTTGAGCTCATTCGGTTGAGTATTGTTGAATTAGCGTACGATTAAAATTTTCAGAAAGCGCACTATAGGGAATGAACCATATGTCGCTTAGCATTACCATGCTAGCTCCGATGTTTCATCCAAAAATATCAGGAAGACAAGAACAAAATATTAAGATGGCCGACTGCTTTTCAAGCATACAAAGGATCTTTGTTTTGTAGGCGCTTTTTTAGGATACATAACACACGTTGCAAGCGCGCGCACTGGAAAACTTAGTGGGAGCGTAAAGTGGAGCGTAAAGTCCTAATATACTGTAAGCTCCATTGGCGGCAATAAATTTTGTTCCTGGCTCAGTGCCAAGAAGTGGGGTCTATATTTTTTTAATTTTGTTCCGAGAATCGGTGTTTATGATTGTTTCGATATAAAATCTGCACAAAATCAAAAAGTCATGAATGTAAACCTTATTCGCTCGATGTCGGCAACTAATTGGAGCAAAACAAACCAAAAATTTCAAATATCAATAAGCGGCGGTTTAAAGGTGGAGTCTAATCGGGGTAAAAGGGCTTGGAGACAGCAATATAGACAGTAAAGACGAATTGTCCCTCACGAGCAGTTTTCCATAATCAAGTATATTCCTTCAAGGACATCCTTTAAAGACACTGCTTTGAAGACAATTTGTCCAAAGCAAGAGTTCAACGAGCTGAATTTTGGCTTGTAGACAGACAACATAACGGCAAATATCTCACGTTACACGCAACTTAGCGATTTCTAATACTTCTCAGTGGACTCACAGACACTTAAAACTTCAAAACGTTGATGCACGACACCGGCCACACCTTCGGACCAGCCCTAAGCCAACGATTTTCCTAGGAAGAAAAATGGGTCTCCCCCATTTTTGGAGCCTAAAAAGACTTTACGGGTGTGATTTGAGTCAGAAAAAAATAAAATGGCTTTAGGTTTTGAAAGTTCTCTCATGATTGAGAACTCTTATTAAGCCATGTTCGAAACTTCAGTTGTTAGTTTCCATCGTCTGTGTCCACGATGGATAAGTCGGCAGAGATTGCTCCTTCTGCCTCCCTCACCTGAGATTGCGTGCACTTCACTGACAATGTTGAGGTTGAACAAAACCAGCACAGCAGCAGTGACCCTGGGATGTCGTTCAATGAAACAAACAACGAAAGATAGTATTTCAGATATTCAATATACGAGGCTTACGACAACAAAATAAAACACTGATCAAATTTGATAATGTGGAGTAAATTATGAAAAAACATTGGAAAAACAAGCGGCTGCAAACATCGGAGATCTACAATAGCCATACCTATCACATTAGCATTGTGATTTTGTTGTAACGCAATACCGGCACATAAAGAGTACCAAAACTACCCACCTACTACGCTCGCTGGTTTCCATGATTGATAACAGTGGCAACCCGAAGTAGTTACCGTGAATGTTCAATGTGAATATTCGCAGGGCATTTAAGGTTATTTAAGCTTATTTTCCTTTGTTGCCACAGGGATTCCGAATACAATTTCCGTACATAGCAAAAGTTTGAGTACATCAAATGTATGCAGTGCATTAACATAGAACAGTGTGAGCACAAATACTCAAATGACTTTTTTCTCCCTGTCTTTTACACGCACTCACATGACTTCTTGAGTACTTATTATATTCTTGTTGTGATATTTTGTGTAGGCTAATGTTGTGACCAGGCAGCATGTGAGCTTAGAACACTCACATGACTGATGACAGGTTGTGAGCGCTTATAATGTGTGATCTTACATTGCATGTTCAGTGGCAGTGCAGTTCGGACTTGAGTATTTTGTGAATATGTAAAGTGTAACTTTCTTTCGTCGCGACAAGGTATTGATCGAGTGAACCTGTGGCAATCGTGAATTGTGAAAAAGAAGTCCAATGTCCCCTTGTAGTGTAGCCGCTTGTTATGCGGTCTCGTGCACAAATTTATACTGCCTGAAATGCACTTTGAAAAAAGCACATTTTGTGACGTGCTTCTGAAAATTTGGCCCAAAACCTGAATTTCAACATTGAGCTGTCGCGCGAAATTGACTTTCGGGACAACGTCAATGGCTGGTCGAGAGGGGAGGAATGATCGGGTCCACTGGGATGCAACTCCTGAAGGGTCGTCTCACCTCCAGTACAACACTCCAACACTGGTCTACTGGTCGACAACGCGCCTCTCTCTCGTGTTCAACTCAGTCGTCAATTCGATGGTACAACCGGCCTACAATAGTCGAGCGGCGACAACGCAACGTACTGCAGCGAAATCGATGGTCGAGTCGGAACACCCCGCGATGTCACCCACCAGAAATCAAGTGCACGAAGCGCACCTGGGAAATGTTCAAATGGAATGGTCGAAACTGGCTGCTCTGCACCACGGGCGTGCACCAGCTACATGCTCTGCACTGTGGACTTGTGCATCAGATATCAAGCCGACATGCTGTCTGCGGTAAAGGGCACTGGGCCGATTGGGATTCGTGCACCGGGCCGAGGCCAAAGACAGTTTGGAGTGCCACAGTTGGAGTCGTTGGGAGTCTGTTGTATCTCAAGGCACCTGAACTGGTTGGGTTACACAACAATTGTGATTATTGATGCATATTCACACCCTTCTGGAAATATTCATTTGTGACGTGCATATTCAGTTTCGTCTGAGTCTCAATATGAGGCGGGGAGGAGGTCGTGACATTTTGTCTAGGCTAACGTTGTGACTAGGCAGAATGTGAGCTTAGAACACTCACATGACTGATAACAGCTTGTGAGCGCTTATAATGTATGATCTTACGTTACATGTTCCGTTGCAGTGCTGAATAAATTTATTTATCCTTTCTCGGCTTGTCATACTGGGGATGTGTGAGTACAAATGACGACAGCTTCAACCGAAGCTACTGCAGGATCTCCAGTTACCTTTCAATGTAGAGCAGAGCGTGAGACCCAAAAAGTTCTGAATAATTTTTGTTTCGCTTTCCTCGGATTGTCATCGTGGGGATGTGCGAGTGCATATGACGACAGATTTGAATCGAAACTACCGCAGCATCCATAGTTATCTTTCGAAGTGAAGCTGAGGGTGAGAACCAAAAAGTCCTGAATAAATTGTAGTTGTAGTTGAGCCTGTTGCTGTCTTGTTGTCGTTGGTTTGGTTGTCGTGTTTTTGTCATTTTTTGATTTGGCGTATTGGTGTCGATCCTAAAACGGGTGTATTTTTATTTTTGGCAACTTTCCGTGCTGGACCTCTGGTTAAAACAAAATGCTTCGCCATCACGAAAGCCGTCCTTTGGCAAAAACAAAAATCTTCGCACAGAGGTCGCATCGGGCAAAGTTTGGCCGGGCCGGCCTGGCCCGAGTCACCAAATCTCCAGCCGGGCCAGGGCCGAGCTCGAAATCAATCTCCGGCATTTGGCCAAGTCGGGCCGGACCGGAAACTTAGACCCGGCCCGATTATTCCTTCGCTAGCTCGGGCTTGCCTTGCAAAAACCAAAATGAAACTAAATCAAACTCGGTCCTGCGCTTAAAAAAAGTTGACTACTTTTTTAATTTAAATAAATTAAGCATGGGGTAATTTCTACTTTTCGGCTCCCAAAACACCCAAAATTTGGCTAATTTACCCCGAAACACATAAAATTTCGCCAAGAGTAGCGTAAATCTCTGGTAATTTGTTGGTTTGTCACTGAATGCGGTAATTTTGGTGCTTAGATGCATAATTTTCCTCACTTGCGCACACCTAATACCAAAAAGGTACGCTTTGGTGCATATTTAGGGAATTCTATGACCTGAGGTTGGAAAACTTTTTTTAAAAAAGAAAAATTTGGGAAAAACTTTTTTTACGTCTCTGGTCAGTGCAACCTGCATATTCTCCACAGTGACAGCACCACCACTCGCAGTAGAAATTTTCAGCAGCGAAAACGAGCTTGTGCCGCTGAACGCGACCGAAAAGGCGATCCAAGAGGCGTTGAAGAAACAAAAAGAGGACGAGGAAAAGAAGATGAAACAGTACGAATTGAAGAGAGCGCAAGAACGTGAACAGCTGGAACAGGAACTGGAGGAACTGAAGTTGAAACGGGTAAGTACCTGCATGGCATAGGTATCTAATGTTACTGCGACCAGGCAAAGACATGGAAAAATAGCAAGAGTGAATCTCGAGGAAATTATCTGTATGCTTACATCAGGTGACCATGGCAGGACCAGAACAGTCCTGAGCGGTAATAAAGGCTGATATTACACCGACTCAAATAGTTTTTTGACACGACCGCGCAAACAGCAAATAAACTTTTCATCAACATATCGATACAAGTTACATTTTTTCCATCGCGCAGGAGTTACGCCGCCAGGAACGCGAGGCCGAAGAACGAGAACGCGCGCAGATGCTGCGCGTGGCGGAGGAACGTCGACGTGCGGAGGAGGTGTGAGCGTGGAGGAACTTATTGATTAATGAACCGATTGGTTGACTCATTTGGCCCTTTGTTCGATCAGTTCAGAGTCAATCAATCATACTAACTTCGACAATTCCAAAAACGTTCTTCAGGAAGAAAAACGTCATCGTGAGGAGGACGCGAAAAAGAAGAGAGAGGAGGATCGACGTCGCAAACTAGCATTGATGGCCGGCGGTATGGTGATGATCCAGCCGATGGGTGGAGACTCGGGAAAACGAAACTTTGTTATCAATAAAAAGGTCTGGAAATGCGCTGTGCGAATTTTTGGTCGAGGTTTACCATCTTGCTATTAACGCGCTCGTCTCTGTCTGAATTGTCCAAAAATTTGCAACAATCTGAACTTTTATGTAACAAAATATGCGTTGGAACTTTTTTGTTCTTGTTTGAGAACCGACATTTGATACAAACGCCTGTCTGCAAGTGCTTGTTGATGTGCAGCAAGGAAACAAATTAGATGATTTCGCGGTTAAAAAGCAGTCGGAGGCGCGTCAGAGAACATCGACACGGTATGGTGCGCGCTATCGCAGCACCAGTCTCCATTGGGGGTATTGCTTGCTAATGCCACACGCACCGCTTAGAACGGCAGCCTTCCACAACAGTGTGAAAAGTTGGTTCTCAAAACAATCAAAGGATTTCTACACGTTAGATGCCACAGGCATGCACTCTGCGCACATGGCTTTTATGACCGCAACGTGATAATATGACAAATACAGACTTAAATATTATTGATATTATATATTAATTAATAAGACGGAAATTTGCCACAACCGTGATTATTGTGATCCGCACTACACATTTAAGCGCAACTCTCAACGAAAAAAAATCCTTCAGAAAGCCGACGGCAAAGAGCTTGACAACGAGGAGAAGATCAAAGCGCATCGTTTGGATTACATCATGGATCCGGAACAGCTGAAACAGGCAAAGAAGAACTATATGCAACAGGTTTGAAGACTTTAAACGGAAATGTTTAGAAAAGTAAACATTATCATTAGAAAATTAATGCCGTTTTCGTTAAGTTTGGAGATTATCCACACAGAAACTTCTGTGCAGTAAACACACGCGTAAAAGAGAACAATTGCAGTTCATACAACAAGTCGGCGATTTTACATAGCAATATGCCTAGAAAATTAAACATTTATGCATAAAAATCAAACAATTTCTGCAGTTCCGCAAGCCGATCGAGCTTGACCTGTACGACATTTCGTCGGTTCGCGACAAGATCAAGGATCTGCACAAACGGGTGTGCAAACTGGAGGCACAACATTATGATCTGGAGGAACGACAACGCACACAGGATTATGATGTGAGTAGTGTTTGATAAACAAACATTTTTGGTTTAAATGTTGCGATTTGTGGCAAAATTGACTTCTGTTGTGCATTAAGGAACAAACAGTTACTTTGTTGTTCGAATATTACAATAGGCCCACGCCCTGCACGGCTCTCCAATTTAATATGTAAGTTTATCCAGGACTCGGTGTTATCAATCGGCATGATAACAACAAAGTGAACATCAGTTCCAAGAAACCTAAACACCTTTTCGTAGTATCTACGTAAAAATGTTCACATAAAGCCCTAACTACATATACTACGTTCTCTTGAGGGAACAGAGAACAAATTCACGCGCGCTGATTGGCTGCTGGACGCGCAACAGCCAATCAGTGTGTAAGAATTTGTTCTGTGTTCTCTCAGAGAACGAAGTATAGTTAGGCCTTATAATGTAGAGATACGAACCAGAAGCAGAGCACGCCAACCATTTTGATTTGGCATGATGTTTCAGTTGAAAATTTGAACGAGCGTCAACGTCAGATTTGGCGCAACGAGGCGCGACGCAAAGGACTCAACCCGGAGGAGTACGCAAATGCCAAACATCCGGCTAGTGAATCTGGCGAATTTATAATTATTTTCAAATTTTGTTGTTTTACATCATTTGTTTTTTTTCACTTTTGAACCATGTCTTTTTCAGCCCCTGGTGTCGGTGCTGAGTCGTTTCGAGCGCCAGGTCGATCGTCGCTCATACACCGATCGTCGCACGCTGTTCGACAAGGTGACCAAAAAGTCACTTT
>JASAMV010008065.1:0-79020 GCA_030248065.1 Rhynchonema sp. JSB1_4 | reverse complement strand
CGCTGGGTTAGTGCCAAACTCACCATCAGAAGATAAGCGAACCAACATTTGGGGAACAAAACGTTTGATGACCACGCTGGTTTGGGCTGTGCTACCGTAACCCAGCGAATAAAAAGAGATTGCTGCCTTATCTTTACACGTTATGAATGTCGTTTTTGGGCAGCTGGTCCGGAATATTTTATACTCCTGTGTTGGTACCTTTGACGATATCGTTCTCGGTCGATACTGAGGCTACCGATTTCATATCAACTGCATTATATTCACATGAATTGCGACACACGGATCTGCATTTTTCAGCAAGTTTCGTGACCGGACCTTACTGCCTGGACTCCCGCTTTAACAGTGCTTGTTTTTTTAATTTTTCTTTGTATTTGGCAGGTATCGCATTCCTGCGCGACTATCTGCATTTGCCTGGTGAGATCGTGCCGGCCACATTCAAACGTCAGCAACGCGAAATGCGCATGCCGGCACGCGACATCAGACAAGGCGGTACGCTGAAACTGAACTATGTTTGAAATGTTGTGCAAGTAGAATCCGAAATTTTTGGCCGAACCTTGACTTTTTTCAGGCTTTCCGCAGAAAATGGAAGGGGATCGCGATGCGTACAGAACTGGTTGGTACACTCCACTCACTCGCAAAAGTTTTATTTTTACGTTTTCCCCTTGTAGTTTTTATTTTTTATGCAAACAACGAAAAATCTCACTCATAGGCGAGGACAAGACGGGCGAGGCCGGTTTGGGAACAGGCGACGTGCAGTTCCGCGGCGGTTACGGTCGTGGAAAGATGCCTTAGGTCGAATATTCTTGGATAAAGTTCAACAAAAGCAACAACACATTATAATTACATCTGTACTGATCGAAACCAATCTGCGTGATCAGATTTGTTGAGTTGTCTGTTTGTTATGCGTTACTTTTTATCGCGAACTATCTGTTAGCCGTATATATTTGGCATACGAAAGTGACGAACTGTTTGTGAATGGAATAAAATTAATGTTGGTAACTGTTTGTGCATTTGTCCTGGTTTGAGTTGAGAGCTGGTTTGAGCTGCCAGACGAGCAATTTGTTCGCGTGAATTATCATCTTTCTCAGTTTATTACGTCGAGTTTGCAAAAATTATCAGAACAATCAGCTATTTTGTGCAACAATGCAACGCTCAGTGCAGTTGTGTCGTCGTGCAATTGGTCGATCGCTTCGATTCGCGTCTTCAAGTGCCGTCGCCGACTCAACAATTCCATGTGAGTTGACTGTTTTATGGAGTGGGAATGGTATTAAAAATAACGAACGCCTTTGTTCTAATTTTGTCTTTCTTGTTTGTAGCGACTTCTACAAAAGCCGCTGAGGCCGAATCTGTTGAAAATGAAACGATTATCGATAAATCACGTGGATTCCAACGATCGTTCAGGTCAGTCGTGTTTATTGACATCCATCTGAATGCCAAAACCAAACATGCGTTGGTGCACATGCTGACGTTTGGGGTCAATCCGTAGGGTGGCCGTCGAAAACCCCGAAAAAAACCCCGAAACGGAAAACCCAGAAAAAAAACCCCGAAAATGAAAAACCCCGAAAATAAAACCCCGAAAACGAAAAACCCCGAAAAAAGCCCGAAAAATAAAAAATGTCAGGGATGAAAAAAATCTTGTTAGAGGTGGGTATTCATGTCGCTCGTGACCCACGAGTGAAACATCACCCCTACACTTGATAAATTGGCTTCGGATCAGACTTGAACCTAGACTTGGGCTTAGGCTTGTTCACAGGCTTAGGCTTAGGCTACCAGCCAGGAAGACATGTCCATATGAAGGAAACATCCACAAATGTACAGCTGCACAGGCTTTCTTTCAGGGTTAGGCTTAGGCTTAGGCTGCCAGCCAGGAAGACCTGTCCATTTGAAGAAAACTTCCACAAAAACCTAACTGCTCAGGCTTTCCTTCAGGGTTAGGCTTTGGCTTAGGCTGCCAGCCAGGAAGACCTGGCCACATGAAGGCAACATGAAGAACAACAAAAGTTTAACGGAATAGGCCTTCATTCAGGGTTAGGCTTAGGCTTAGGCTGCCAGCCAGGAAGACATGAACAAAGGAGAATTACCTAACTTGTGCCCGAACTGTACCAGTGCCCATTTTTTGGTGCACGAACGACATGAATACCCTTCTCTAACCAAAAGAATTGTTTTCCACACATTTTATATTTTTCGGGGTTTTTCGTTTTCGGGGTTTTTTCGGGGTTTTTCGTTTTCGGGGTTGTATTTTCGGGGTTTTTATTTTTCGGGGTTTTTTTCGGCGTTTTTTTTCGGGGTTTTTTTTTCGGGGTTTTCGACCCCACCCATCTGTAGTTGTGCGCGTCCTGGCAAACTGCCAAACAAACTATTGTTTGAGCATGATGTTCCCCGATTTCCTTCCACCCATCGAATACGATCGACGGAATCCGATTCGTGAAAGACTGGAGAGACGCGAGATGCTGAGGCGACGCACTCACATTGAAATACCGGAGTTCTATGTTGGTTCGTCATCGTCGGATTTTTTGACATCATCTTTAAAGGGCTCGGGACATAACCGTAGGAAGGGTAGCAGGGCATAGTGTTATACACCGTTGGAAAGCACTCTGACAGCATATGTCGCGCACAATCTTTAAGCTCCATGCAGATTCGCTGTCTCTTGGTGGAGCGACTTTTCGTTCCAGAAAAAAGTGAATTTTTTCACAACTTGGAACGGTGCAGAACGACCGGTGCAGAAACCACAAATCAGCTGGACGTCAAGTAACGCATGGATAGGATTACAAAAGCTTCTGGATAACTTATCATCGCAACATCAGTCGCTCAAAGCATTGCTTCACTCGGTGAGGGTGCGAAACGTTCCAAAAATCGGCCACATTTTTCGAGAGCACAAGTTTGTCCCTAAATTTCTAGGCCGCGCTTTGCGTTCCAGAAATGAAAGTGCAACAGAAAAATAGAGCTTCGTCGAAAGTACCAGAAAATAAGGTTTTTAGATTTGGAAACCCTTATGCAGCGGCGTGACAGGCCGAAAAAGACCCAAAAATTGCCCCAAAACTGTATAGTCGCATTCATTGGCGGAAATGTGATGTAAATAGGCCACGTATTGCATCGCATTTGAAAGGAAAATGTCAGATAAACACACAGTCCAATAACCTAGACGATTTTGAAGACTTCAAACTCGATGGACCTACTGTTGCAGCCATGCAAACCTGAATACGATATTCGGCTATAAGTCGTTTCTGTTAAGAACTATTTCACATCTGATAGCACCAAACGATGTAGCTCTGAAATAGCTATCGAACGATATATGACATGATCATACTATGGACAAGAAACGGTCAAAATTCCGAAATCGCACACGGTGACGTGACGGTTCATTCCAGAATCTGCAAAAAAGCAATTTTTTAACCCGTGCTCCCAAGCGTTAGAATTTTTTGGGGCTTGTCATATATCGTTCGAAAGCTACTCTGGCGATACATTCTTTGGTGCTATCACATCTGCAATAGCTATCAACAATGAGCACTTATAGCTGAATATCGTATTCAGATTACTATGGCTGCCCCGGGAGATTTGTAGACCTTGGGGTCTTTGGACCTTGATAGGTTGCTAAACCAGACTTTTCTCTCGATTTTTTGTTGCGAATGCGATACAATCTGTGGCCTTTTTGTGCCACAATTCTGGCGATAAATGTAACCATCTGGCTTAATGGTAATTCAATGGATTTTTAGGCCTGTCACGGAGCTAGCCATGAGTTTCAAAATTTAAAAACCTTATTTTCTGGTACTTTCGACAATGCTCTATTTTCCCATTGCATTTCTATTTCTGCAGCTTAAAGCACGGCCTCAAAATTTAGGGACAAACTTGTGTTCTCGAAAAATATGGCCGATTTTTGGAACGTTTCGCACCCTCACCGAGTGAAGCAATGGTTTGAGCGACTGAAGTTGTGGTGACAAGTTATCCAGAAGCTGTTGTAATTATGTCCACGTTTTACGTGAACCGCAGCTCATTTGGGGTTTCTGCACCGGTGGTTCCAAGTTGTGAAAAAATTCACTTTTTTCTGGAACGAAAAGTCCCTCTACCGAGAGATAGCGAATCTCCAAGGAGCTTAAAACTTGTGTGTAACATAGGCTGTCAGAATGTTTTCCAACGGTATATACCAATATGCCCTGCCACCCTTCCTTCGGTTATGTCCCGAGCCCTTTAACCACTCACATGAGTATGGAGAGAGCAGACCGCATCGGCGGAGCTGTCGTTGCGTACGTGTAAAAAATCCAATTACAAATTAATGGTTCCTGGTTTCCTTGAACATTTCCATTGTTTTCAGGTACCATAATGGCCGTAACACTTGCGGACCAGTTCGCTCCTTCGCGAGAGACACGTTTTCTGGGTATTTGCATCGATCGTAAAGGTGTGGGACTGAAGCATTCGTTCACGCTGAGGAACTTCATTGATGGACAGGGTGCGTTTTGGGCATTGTTTTTGTTGGAATTTTCGTGTGTTAGGAGTCAATGTGAACTGTGGTTGCCCTCTTCCATTTGTTTTCACAGCCTGGCGGTAGACCAGGAAATCATCAATGCGAATGCACCAGATCTGGTCTTATTAGCTCGCGATTAAGAGTTCTGTTTGTTGCACCACTACACAGTGGTGTGGTTGGGGGGGGGGAAGGGGGGGTTACCCCCCTAGTATCCGGTATCCGGTATCTTGATTTTTTCACCCAGGGGTATCCGGTATCCTGACTTTTTGTCCAGGGGTATCCTACCCTAAAATTTTTCCGAAAACCGTAAAAATCGCCCATTTTTACCTCCAAAATGCTCAAAATCGCTTGCTAGCGCAAGCATAACCCTCAAAATGACCATTTTTTGCGCTTTCAACACCGATTTTGCTCGATTTTCCTCTTAAAAAGTTGACCTTTTTTGAACAACCCCCCCTGGGTATCCGAGATTTTTTATTTTAGGAAGCAACCCCCCTGGTATCCGAGATTTTTCATTTTGGGTATCCGGTATCCGAAAATTTTGGATTTTGGGTATCCGGTATCCTGACTTTTTGATTTCCTAACGACACCACTGCCACTACATATTAAAAAATTTTCAGGAATTGAAGTCATGTACGAAATGTACAACCCGATGGTGCGCAAGATCGAAGTCATCCGTTTGCAAAAGGCCACTGACCCACATCTGCGATATCTGCGTGACGCGCTGCCCGAGTACAGCACCTTCCCGCAGAATATGGACCCCGAAATTCACTCGCCATCCGCGCCCGTACCGGAACTAAAGTTCAAGGTAAAACTGAATATTTTTAATTCGATGCCTGATGTATATAAACATAGCGCATGTAATCAGTGTCAAAAACACCCTACGACACCGCGACGCTGTCCGTACTAATGTCAACATGGGCCGAAAAAACGTTATGTGTTTCCTACATATGTTCTCTGGTTTGTTTCAGAAATTTTTCCAAAGCTGTAAAAAACCGGTGTTTTCGCAAGTATATATCATTGTGCGGTTTGGGGGGTCGTTTTTCCTTCTCGTGACTTCTGGGGGGAGGGTGTACGGTACCCCCTGAGCGGCGGAGACGGGATGTGCTGCACCCAAGGGATACCCCTCTCCTACGCCACTAAACACGAACAAAACGTCAAAAATCCTAATGCCTTTCAAATACAGAGTGAAAACTACTAAAATAATGAAAATGGAGGAGCAGCTAGCAAAATTCAATTTATCGATGCAGTAAAGTTACTGCAAATTATATGGTGGCACAGATGCGCGTTTCTGGACACGAGATGTCAGCAATTGAATGTTTCTGCAGGTTAAACTGCGTCCGACGCCCTGGACGCAACAATGGCAGAATCATCAACTGGACGGAATTGATAACGAACAAATGTGGGAGAATGTGACGCCGTGGTACAAGCGAAAATTCACCAGGGTTCGTGTCAATGTGTTTATCGATTTTTTCGCTAAAAGTGGGTCACGATCACCATGAAACGAATACTCTGTATTTTGAAATAAGATCTTTATTATTATTGTGCAGAGTTGGCATTATCATTGGAACGAGTACGACGTGGTGATGCACTATCGCGACGATACTTGCCTTGAAGATCAGGAATTGATATATGACGAAATGCAAGAATACGAGCGACAGCCGGAGATTAGGGAACAGCTGGCCGGTGCTAAACGAAAGTATCTGTATCCGAAAGTTGTTAGAAAACTAGAGGCAGAGCAAAACTAGTCGTTATTTTTTGTCAAGTTGATTTGTTTTTTGGAATTGAAGGCGGTTGTTGATAATTATTTTCGGTTTTTACTTATTGTAGATGTTGTTCTTTGCTTTTAAAGTACGGTATACAATAATAAAGTATCACTTAATTTCAAAAATGTGGATTTTTCGGTGTAGTCGTGTAATGGTCAGAGCCAACGCTATTCAGCAGCATTACTTCAACGTCGAAATAGAAAACCACCGTTCATGTGTCAGTTGATAACAGGAAACAAGACATCTTGGCACGATGGCAGGCGCAGTGCGACGCGTGGTCAAGCATTACCCGGAGCTGCACAAATTCGTGATTGAGTTGACTGGTTAGTCTAAATGAAGAGCATCCGGTGCCTTTCAGAATCAGAGTGAATGCTCGCACAGGTCATCAGGAGGCCGTTCTTGAGTACCGTCTGCTCCCAAATGCAGTGATCGAAATGTATCACACGGAAACACCGCCGTCATACCGGGGACAGGGATTGGCGAAACTACTGTCGGAGGTCGGTTAATCGCTTTGTTGTTTTGTCGAATACCAAGTTTTGGCACTGCACGTCTGGGATGAACTCTTTTTGCCACGTCGAAATTCTTTCCAGAACGCCTTCGACTACGCAATATCGCACGAGCTAAAGGTGTTGCCGACTTGTACCTACATTCAACATTATATTGACAAACTGGCCATTCCACTGCACAAACAACAGGCGGTCAAGAATAAATTGTGATGCTCAAATAGTTTTTTTATAAACAGTTGATTTAAGGATGGATTTTTTCTTACTTTATGTAAATGGTGTGATACGTTGGTTGTTTCGCACCAAGTTTCCCATTCCAATGTCATTTGTTTACTTTCTAGTCACAATTTGTCGAACAGTGTAATATAGACAGACAGAAGTGTAATAAAATAGATCAAAACTAATCGCAAGAACACTGCTACACGCTGCTACGTATTTACAAATTTTATTATGAAGGCCTAACAGGCTCTTCCTTCTTTCTCATGTAAATGCCATTTACCAACAAGCCACACTGTGCTGACCATTGTGAACACAGTGAAACCCTGAAAATCAAGGATAGAATATGTTTTTCGTCTCGGACCTAATTTAACTCTATGACCTAATGATAATAAACCTGAGCAAACACGCGTGCCCGCATCATTTGCTGCTGTCGTATTGAGTTGCCCTTCATCATGTAGTACAAACCGCCCACCAATGCACATGTGGTAGCACCCATGCCTGGTGAGTAATGCCACAAATTTGATAAAAATGCGCCTAACGCAAATCAAACATACTCACCAAGAGGCACCATGATGTTCTTCCTGGCCACTGCCATGATCTTTTCGTATTCGTGCTTGCTCGGATTATCGCTCACAGTTGGTACGGGGATCTGCAGACCATCACAATTTATTGTAAAAAAATAGTTCGCCCTTCAGTTACCTTCCACGTAGGATTTTTGAACGATATTCAGGTTTCCACTCTGCCGTGAACCCCGTACTGTGATATTCCTCATTATGACAAAGATGGCGGTCCCCTTCCGACCATGTCGCTATAAAGAGCGAGTCACCAATAATGAAACATCACCCTCACCCAACCTGTCTCACGCGTCCCACAGCCGCATCCCGACTGGCCAGTTTCGTGCCGGTCACGTGACCCGGCCCTGTCTGATCCAGGTCCGCTGATCGAATCCATTTGAGATTGCTGCGAATGTTCTGCTCCTCTCTGTTGGAGCTGGTCATGCTTGACAGTGGCGTGAGGACTGCAAGCAGCTCTTTTGTTGCACACGGTTATTTACATATAGTAAGTTGTTTAGCACCAGTCTTGGAATAACTTTTACGCCGCTCAGAGAAAGTGGCATACATGATTTGAAAAAACGCGATGCCAAGACAGACTCTAACACCAAGCTTAGTTACGGATCTCATTACTTCTTTCATGAACATAACAGACCGCAGCAAGATAACACAAGTCGGCGTAAGCAACCGGAACGAGCCAAAGGAAAAACATTTCGCCGAAGAGGTTGTAAGGAAATTATTTTACTCGAAAGAAAATGGCACAACAGCAATATAGGACAGCGCACACATGTATTATACATTATTGTCGACATATACACAACAAGCACATTACATCATACAATCAAATACAGGCTCACATTACAGCGGTCAACTCGAATGTCAAGTCACTTCGTCAACTCACTTTGTAACGTCGTCAACTCATCATGAATGCCATGTATTATTTCTCGCGCTCACTCGAGGATGCTGTGAGTTGATGAGGTGATTAGACAACTGGAGTTGACCGCTGTAATATTAGCCAAGCCGAAATAGATATTGATAGCTGGTGCTGCACATGGTTGAATGGGTTGGGGAGTGCACAAAAGGGGCCACGTCACAAATTGTCAAGAAAATTGAAAAAATTATAATTCATAAATGCAACGGTCAACGATTTTAATATAGCCGTCAGACTCTAGTTCGGTTGGTACGATACGATAGTCATGCGGAGACGATTATTGAACGTTCCTAAGTACTTCGAGCTGACTGCAGGGAAAACGAAAACAATCAAGAAACACAATAGTGCACAAAACAGGAAACGTCCACAGTAATATAGGAATGCCACATTTACAACAAGGAGCACTTGACAAAAAGCAGATAAAAACAAAGCAGAGGGAGCAGAAAACCATGACAACGCTTTTAAATACGAAGAAAAAGTATGGTCCACAGCAGACTAGAAAAAGCAAGACAAAGCCAGAAATAATACTTGAACGAATTAAATACAATAGTTGACAAAATAATAAAACAACATCGAAATTTTACCATCAAAGGAATAGGAATAAACCTCTCATACGGGCTAGAATATTTGCGGGCTGATAGGCACTAATATTGGTACATCACGTCTAAGTCGGGGTTAGGTGGTAAGGTCGGAGTAATACAACAACATAAGAAATCTAACGAAAATATTGAATAGAATAAGAATTTTCTGAGCTGGAAAATTGACTGAGCTGCTACGGTCAACAAGAAACAAAAATGTTTCGTTCGTACTGTGTATGTGAACATTGATTTATACAAAACTCACTGCTGTTACATTATTATTACAAGTGAACATAGAAACTTGCACACACGCACAAAATGCCATATTCTGATTTCGTTCTGCACAAAATACAATGCCACCAATCTATGCACAACATCCAAAACAGAAAAAGTAGTAATTTTACTTTGTTGACTTCTATGTACAATTGAAGTTCGCTGGTTCACAAACCAACAGTCTAATAAGACGTAATGATGTTTGTTCCGTTGACAACGCCCGCCGTTATCAGTTTTTCTGTCAACATCTGGTAGACTTCGAGCTGCTGCTCGGCCGGGAACATCAGGATCTTCTGCACGATTTGGGCCGGATTGGGCAATCTGAAATTAAACCTAGACAAAACATACACAAGTCAAGGTTTCTGGTTAACAGTCCCTCTCCGTTCGTGCGCGACGGGATACCAGCTTATGCCATTACAAACACCAGCGCCTGTGCATTTCTGTCCGGCGTGACTCATTACCGCAAATATGCAAATAACGCATGTCCGTGTTTTGAATGTATTGTGGTTTCAACAGGTGCATACCTAGCACCTGTCACGTGCGAAATTACGAAATATGGCACACGTGGCCAAGTGGAGGACAGCCGCACAAATTGGGCAATGAAATAATTCATGTGTCCAGACGATGCTGGAGATGAAAAACAAACTGGATATGAACACGGACGCGAAGATACTGTGCGCACTTTAGTGGCTTGATGCATAATTGTGTACACAACACACGAGACGATAACAGAGGTGCACCTACTGCCTATCCGTTTCAAGCTAAAATGGCCATTAGGCCTATGAGGCTCGAGACAAATTAGAAAGCGCCCGCCAATTAACTGACCGAATGAAAGTGTGAATGAACACGTTCACGAACGTTCCCATCAACAGCTGACAATCAAATCGGTCCATTAGACCGCCGTGACCAGGAATGATATCGCCAAAATCCTACAATTTGAAAATTAAAGGAATTTAAAATTTTTTTTGCATGGTTCACACAAGTCACCTTAATCTTGAAAGCTCGTTTGAATCCACTGGCAAAGAAACCCCCAAACGGGCCCAACAGGGACGCAAACAGTCCCATCACGACTGTGTGACACAAAATCGGATACATCATCACTTTAGGTCGCTTGCCGGCCAACATGAAGCCGTAGCTCAACGGGCGCGGCACATTGTATTCCTGAAACATTTGGGTGGAATTTTTACTACACGTGAGGTCTAAAAAGCAAATGATCGCAGGTGCAACGGCAGTAAAGTAGTGAGTCTTGCTAGTTTCGTCTGTTTTCATAGAAGATGGGCGATACATCAGAACATAGTCAATGCGAGTGCACCAAATGTGCACGTGATACCAAAAGGCAAACCTGACCTGCAGCAGGAACGTTGACGAGATGACGCATTCACTTGTAAACGAGTCAGACGCATCGCTGTACTCCAACGGACAGACGAAGAATGGATAGCGCAGCAACGTGTACGACAACTGAAACATCAGGTTGGGTATAGACCGCAGTTGCTTCTTGAACAGGATTTGCGCTACGACAACAAGTCTCACTCAGGTTTTCAATTCAGCAACACGCAGGCACGTGTTAATAAGGCCTGCCAATATAATACAAGATCAGGAAAATATTTTTTCCAGTCAAGACTTACGCAGACTCCAAACACGAGCGTCGAGCACGCGCCGCCAATAAATCCCTCCCAGGTCTTCTTGGGCGACAATTTGATGAGCGGTGTTTTGCCGAAGAAAAACCCGAACATGTATGACATGATGTCGTTGCAGATGATCATTGACGCCGGCACAAGTAGCCTGATTAGTAAAGGGGAGGAATAGTCAGTGGCAAACCATGTGCAGATCAGGAGGACCCAATCAGCAATGCACTGACCAAATGATGCCTTGAAAGATATTTTGAATGATCAAATAGGATTGTGTGACAATGAGCAGCAGCGTCACGTGCGTCCACGCGAACTGGAAAGAATTTCAAAAATAAATTTCTGACTACTTAATTACTACTAAATTACTTTAAAATAACTAATTCAACAAATGAAACGAACCAGACTGAACTGGCGCATGTAGTAGCTCTTCTTCAACGACAGCACAAACCAGACGAAGCCAATTATGTACAGTGCAAAGCTGATGATACGATGGTAGTTGACCATGAATTGCAGGAATTGCTGGAATTATTTGTGATAACGCTCATTCATTGTGTTCGATCGTGGCAATTTACTATCAAAATATGATGTGACACACATCTTTGCGCAACAGTGTTGCCCAGTAATCAATCTGAGATTCGCCAAAGAAGAAGTAGTTGCTCGTGACCAGCATGTACCAACTCAACGTGCGGAACCAGGGCAGGTCGTACACCCTGTATACTGCATGGCCGATGCCGATGATCTCGCTGAAACACTTCACTTGGATCGCCATCACCTGAAAAACAAAATAATAATATTATTTCGTTTTGTTTTGTTGACTTTCGGGTTGTTCGAGACTGGATCGCCACTCGCCAGCAGTATCTTATCGTGTGTTTGTTTGCAGTGCACAAGACATGTTTTGATTTCTTTTCTCGCCTTTGGTGAGCTGCTTGCTACCGATTACAGTGCACAGTGTTTGCATGATTAAAGTGGCATTTTACTTAAAAAATTTAAGCGTTAAAAGACCTAAATGTCTGTCACTGAATCTTGGACACTAAAGTCAAACATCACCCACCCCTCATTTCCTCATTTACTCGCACAAGCAGCAGTCAAGCAGCCAAGGTAATCAATGGCCAGAGAAGTGCACTCACAAACTCAGCTGCCCTGATGTTATTACGTCGTATCAGGCAAGTGGCAAGCCACCACTGCTGACCGTACGTTGTGCATTAGCTGTGAGAAAAGTAGGCCCACGCCCTCCCACACACAAGGCGCCACACCGACCAAACCACCAACATGCATAATTGGCGTGTAGAATGCTTGTGTGTGGCTGACTGTGTGCTTACAGCAGATTAAGTGGCTGTCTGGTCTATGTCAAATGTACGTGTTTTGTCTTTATCTCAACTCAAAGCGTTTGGGCATAGTAAGTATGGCGCGTTTAACAAGGGGAAAAATTTCAAAGAATAAAAACAACGCAACAATAACAAATAAAGCGACGAAAGAAACGAACTGTGGCCATTAAAGCAATTGGTCCCAATCGTATGATCCAGATAAAGCCGGATATCATCAAACACGAGAATATGCCACGAACCACCCAGTTGCGCCATCTGAATTACAGCGCATCGATTAATCTCTTTTATTCAAAAGCAACTGTCGTAATTATAAAAATATACAAACACAAGTAACCCCCATGCTACCCACCTTGGCGGCAAATCTTTCAGCAGGGTGTCCAGCCAATTGACCGTGTTGTCACTGGCTTGCGGCAGATCTTTGGTGAGCTCATCGAGTCTGCAAACAAACAAAAAACATGAAGTTCAATCGCACAGTGAACGTTGGCGTTGCTTGAAAACGTGTGCGGGAGACCAATTTTTCTGGGGCCCCAGGCGTAAATCCCTGGAAGAAACCTGTCGTTCTAATTTTTTGAACACCAAATGGCAGCCGCACTGCTGCACGCACGTTTGATGTACTGGCTGAGCGCAATAGTCCATGCGTTATGCACTAGGAATCGTCGTAAGATAATCCACTTGACAATGGTGTTGTTGGGGAAAAGGAGAGGGGTCCTCCTGGCATCTGGTATCGGATGATGTTTTTTCATCTCGAGAAGCACCAAAATTAATCACTTTTCACTCGAAAGCGTCAAAAATCGCTTGCTTGCGCAAGAAAAAACCCTATTTAGGTCTAAAAATCCAAAGCCAAATTTGAAATTTCTTTCGGTCTTTTTTGGCCTGTCCATTTGAAAAAACTTCCACAAAAACCTAACTGTTCAGGCTTTCCTTCAGGGTTAGGCTTAGGCTGCCAGCCAAGAAGACCTGACCACATGAAGGCAACACCATTCACAAAAGTTTAAAGGAATAGGCCTTCATTCAGGGTTAGGCTTAGGTTGCCAGCCAGGAAGACATGACCAACGGAGAATTGCTTGAACTTGGGCCCAAACTGTACCAGTACCCATTTTTTGGTGAATACCCTTCTCTAACAAAAAGAATTGTTTTCTACAAATTTTATATTTTTCGGGGTTTTTCGTTTTCGGGTTTTCTCGGGGTCTTTCGTTGTCGGGGTTTTATTTTCGGGGCTTTTTTCGGTTTTTTTCGGGGTTTTCAACCCCACCCTTTTTCCGCTGGGTATCCGGTGTCCCGACTCTTGGATTTCCCAAAGACACCACTGCCCCTGGTATGGGACATTTCTGATTTTCGGGGTGTGCAGTGATGTGGTTAGGGTGGGGTGGTACGTGGTAATTACCTCCCAAATTCAGCTATCAAGCTTTCTTGCTAGGATGAGATACCTATCTATCTTTCTTGCAGCCTTGTCCCAGCTGTTGCAAGCAGTCAAAATCTATCTATGTATCTTTCTCCCTTCAACGAAATTTTCTTCAAAAAATGACCTCGAATTTTTTTCGCGCTCCCCAAAAGTGCCAATTTTTGACCAAAATTAGTGTAAAATCAGCGGTTTTTACCTCAAATTACCCAAAATTCGTGCACTACGCGCGCAAATACTGCGTTTTCACATGATTCCACACATAATAAATACATTAAAAATTTTCACCCAAAAACCTAACCCCCCAACCCCCCTACATAACCCCCCCCAGGCCATCGGCTCTGGTACAGTTGGTATTCCCCCCTCTCCGAGCGCGGTACAGTAGGTATCCCTTCTCCAGAGTACCTCCAACACTGGTGGGAAATTTGCCCAGATTTGGCCTGGGTATGGGAATTTTTGATGTCTCGGCAACACCACTGCCACTTGAGCAAGATTCGCTTTACGGAAAATAAAACCATTTGATCGGAAATCTGACATGACTTCGGATTCGGAAGGCCAGTCCTGCCTGATTATTCATACCAGTTTCGCAATGGAAATGCATTTCATTGATTGAATTACTATCACAGAATCAAATCAACCAACTTTTCTTCATTCATTCCCTTGTCCTCCTCCGAATCGGTGGCGATCGGTTGTTTGAGTCGGTGTCGAATGTTCGAATTGGCGTCAGCAAAACTGCCACTCGGCTCATCGGGAGTGATTGGCGTCGAGTCCATCATCAATCGGACTTCTGGAGCAGTGTTGGAGGTACTCTGGAGGGGGGATACCTACTGTACCGCGCTCGGAGAGGTGGGATACCTACTGTACCAGAGCCGATGGCCTGGGGGGGTTATGTACCTAGGGGGGGGTTTGGGGGGGGGGGGGGGGGGGGGGGGTTAGGTTTTGGGGTGAAAATTTTTAATGTGTTTATTATGTATGGAATCGTGTGAAAACGTAGTATTTGCGCGCGTAGCGCGCGAATTTTGGGTAATTTGAGGCAAAAACCACTGATTTTACACTAATTTTGGCCATTTTGGTCAAAAATTGGCACTTTTGAGGCAAAATCGGGGGGGATACCTACTGTACCGGGGTGAAAATCGGGGGGGGATACCTACTGTACCATGCCAAACATCGGGGGGGGGATACCTACTGTACCAGGCGAGGGGGGATACCTACTGTACTGGGGGGGGGGCCCCCCCCCAAACCCCCCCCCCCCACCTCCAACACTGTTCTGGAGGGAGAAACTTATCAAGAACTCGTGAAAATTGTGCTTTGCTGTTTGCAAACAGAAACAAATCTCTCACGATACCGTAAAAACCTAATAGAAGGGTGCTCTATTAACTCACTGACCCCATTTTGGGGGCTCTATTACGGGGGCCTCTATTAATTCACTGACCCGAACCTGAAAAATTGTTCCCAGAAATACCCCCAAAAACCCCTAAAAAGGAGTTTGAATTGAAAGGATGTTTTTTCGCTTGTAATCGCATTTATTCGTGTCTATATTCGTCAATAGGAGGCGTATTATGTGCTCTGAACGAACAACAAACGTGTATAAATGCACCTGTACACCACTATCAAGTCTTAATACACTACAGTATAGGGGATGTTATGTTACTTAGGGGCACTGTAGTGGCTGGGGGGGATGGGGGGGGATTCCCCCCCTAAGGGTAAGGGGTATCTATCTCGAGTCAACCCTTAGGGGGGGGGATGGGGGGGGGAAGGGTATCTATCTCGAGCCGACCCCAAAGGGTATCTCGAGTAAGTAGATTTATGGTTTTCAAAGGCAAAAATAGGTGTTTTTCGACCTCGAGACCCCCAAAAATCGCGCGCTCCGCGCGCAAACACCCAAAAATGGTCATTTTAGGCCAATTTTCGGCAAAAATGTCAAAAAATACCCCTTTTTAGGCCGACTTTGCACTAAAATTGCATGCAAAAAACGGCCTTTTTTCGCCTTTTGACGGACCATAGGGGTATCTTGGGTAGCCTCTGGGGGGTATCTCGAGTAAGTCCGAAACCTTCCCCCCCTAGGGTATCTTGGGTCGATTGGCCTGCCACCACACTGCTTAGGGGGGCTCTATTCCGGGGGGGGTAGTCACTGACCCTTTTTGGGAGGGGGCTGTATTACGTACGGGGGGGCTCTATTCCGGGGGCCTGTATTTAGGTTTTTACGGCATTCGCACAAAATTAGACAGGCACGAATTTTTGGCGAAAATTGACCAAGAGAGGCGCCAACTTTTCGCGGGCCTCGGGGTTGGCAAATGCCGTAAAAACAAAACTGACTGAAACTACGGTAATTTATATTTTCGGAAAAAAGGCTTTCTACAAAAAGGCAAAATTAGTTGATTAGTGTTGATTTTAGTGCCAAAATTACCATTTTATGGGCCAAAATGGTCAAATTCGCTCAAATTTGCTCACGCATGCACAATATTCTACATTCTGCCGTAACTAGTATAGAATGTTCTGCCGAAAATAATGTATGTCTATACACGCGTGATGGCGCCTTAGGTTGGGTGACAGTTCGATGCATTCGCACACACCTAATTTTTCCCCGGCATACTATTCTAAACTAGATCACAAGTTACGTTTAGAATATTCTGCCATCGGCATACTATTCTAAACTAGGACATAGGTTACGTTTAGAACATTCTGCCGAACCTCTTGACACGTTTAGAATATTCTACCGTCGGCATACTGTTCTAAACTAGATTAAACATACATTTAGAATGTTCTGCCGAAACATATGATAGGTTTAGATGGTTCTGCCGAAAATGAACCCTTCATGACCCCAGAAATGACCAATGACCACATCTCTTCCTGGCTGGTGCCTAAGCCTAAGCCTAAACGCAAAGGAAGTCAGAGCCAAACACTTGATCGCTTCCCTTTCCTTTTTGCGTTTAGGCTTAGGCTTAGGCACCAGCTAGGAAGAGATGTGGATTGTCGTTTCTGGAGCCATGAAAGGTGCATAATTTCGGCAGAATGATGTAAACGTACAATATCTTTCGGTAGAATATTCTAAATGTAAGTTTTAATCTGGTTTAGAACAGTATGCCGACGGCAGAATGTCCTAAACGAATTAAAGATTGGGCAGAATGTTCTAAACGCAAGCTATGCCCTAGTTTGGAATAGTCTGCCGAGGGCAGATTCGGCAGAATATTCTAAATGTATGATAAAGCGGAGTTTTGTGTATTGAAGTGTCACAGAACCAAGCCCTCTGTATTACTATATGGACAAATTTTATTTTTATTTTTTCGGCAGAATATTCTATACTAGTCACGGCAGAATATAGAATATTCTGCCGTAAGATTTTGGAAAAAATGCTACGGCAGAATATTCTAAACGAGCGCCTGCACAAAAACACGCATTTTAAGGCTTTTTGGCTACCTATACCCCTGTTTTTGACTTCTGGATCTGGCTGGACCCCCCAAATCGGGGTACCCGGCTACCGTATTCCCTAAAATAGAGCCCCCCAAAAATAGAGCCCCCCAAAAATACAGCCCCCCTAAAAGGGGTCAGTGAAAAAATAGAGCCTCCCAAAAATACAGCCCCCCCCCCAACTTGGAATTCCCCGCTTTGGGGGTCGTAAAGTCAAGTTCTGGTATAAGACACCTTATGTACAACGTTTGTGGTTGAGTATATGATGACGTAAGCCTTTTATGGAAGATCTGCACCTAAAAACACTCAATAATGACCAGTAACACCCCGACAGAACTCCATTTTAGGGGTATTTTTTGGAACATTTTTTGAAATTTTGGGCAGCGAAAAAATACAGCCCCCCAAAAATAGAGCCCCCCCAAAAATACAGCCCCCCCTAAAAGGGGTCAGTGAAAAAATACAGCCCCCCTTGTATTTTAGGTTTTACGGTAGCTAGCTAGTTTTCTTGCGCCGAATCCCTTGGCTTTCTTGCTCGGACCAACTACATACATCACTGCCCAGAGCTGAGGTCGCGAGATTCTCATGTTCGATTTTTTTGATTCGATAATTATCTCTCCCCTCCTCAACGCCATTTTTCTCTCATATAACGTACATTTCGAACCACTGACATGAGTCAACGGTGGGATCACGGGACCATGTGCACATGCACACGTCAACATCATCAACGTCCACCTAATCATCAATAATAACAGTAAAAACCTCATTCAACAAAATTTATTGCATTGCTTGTGATCGTTAAACACGCGATCCACAGAACGGCGGCTTTGTCGACTTATTCGGACCAGACGCCATGAGTTGAACATGAACACCACACTACTAGATTGGTTGAGAATAGACTTTGTTTTTATGCATGTTGTCATTATCCGTGGGTATAATTTGTCACCTTGGTAAATGAAACACTAGCATGACAAAATGCACTGGCTCTCAACTTTTGCACAGTTCATTAGAGTTATTAAAATATCCAACCAGAATCAGTACCTGTTCTGCATCGAGAGCAGGGCAGCTATCGTCTGACAACATTTGTCACGCGCCTGGAGTTCAATGACCAAGGTTGAACACGAATCACGCCCATCAGCACGGCCGGACGGACTGCCGCAAATTTTGCACAACGCATGTCGGATTTGGCCGTCGAAAATCACGAATACCAAAACCGACAGCCATTCGTAGGAGAATGAAATAACTGTGAAGAATCTGTGTAAACGATCTACATTGTCGACCAGATTGAATACGATAAGAATGTCCAGAATAGCCAATGGACTAGTGAGAGACACATAGGTGACCAGGAGACTCCACATCATGATCGTTGACGCTCGATTGTGCTGGGCGGCACACAGAATCACCACACTCAAATAGGACACGACCTTGCAGGGAATGGCTGACAGCAGCAACAGATTAAGCACTTGGATCACTTGGGTGGTGGCTGCGTTGGATGTGTAGCCGCAGCTGGGATTTGCGATTGTCGTTTGATTATTGCTGATTAATCCGATATTGATGTCATCATTTTTTTTAGTTTTTTGTTTTACTATTGATAATCATTGTCGCGCTGTCATCTTCGCCATCATTGATTTGCAGAATCGCGAGAAATTTTGGCAAACTTACCCTTAAAGGATTTTTTATTACCGTACCTATATACGTGATAGACTGCCCCAATATTTTCGGCAGCCCGGCTCGATCTTCGACTGTTGCCGTTGCTATTTTGAAATATTTTACACAAGTGGCATAGTGGAACAAAACCGCATCCAAAACCATCCAGGAGTTATTGTCGTTCGTCATGTTCGACCAACACTCTGTTTTATTGTTCACACCAGTAAACCGCATTGGCAAGGATGTGGCGCAAATGATGGGAAATAACTGGGGAATACATATGAGATGGTAGTACGGTCTCCCTTGAACAAAAAGAGTCGGAAAAATTACAATACCGCCTAACATGAGCAGGCGAGCAGGAAAAAGGCAGGATATAAATGGTTCAAAAATGTTGCCAAATGCATGCATGCACGTTGCGCGACCATAACAAATCATCATATTTTCTTGATCGGAATTGAACATAAGTAAATGACAAATCAAAGTTGCTGAAGGATTACAGATTGGAGTCCATGTGATCAGTAACTCAACACCACCTCCAGGGTGTCTTTGTCCTTGATGCCGTGAGTTCGACAGTAGCCGTTCACCTGATCGCTCGATCGCACCTCTTGTAACCGATCGCCGGGCTTGTTCTCGTGATCTGAGATAAAAATAGTGCGTTTGCAAAACTCGCTATGACATGATATCCGCTCTGCAAACCCACGATAGAGAGACATTCGAAAGGCCCTGAACAGTGCCGGAGTCTGCTCGACAATCCGTTCCACAATGTGCGCATCGAGCGTGACTGCATGGGGCAGGTCCAACAGCACACTGCGCGGCGCGCTGTCATCTTCGCCATCCGCTTTCTTCGTCATTCGCACGTACACGGTCGGAATCTGATACAGCACAAGGTTCATCTGAGTGAGTCTTGCTTCTGATATGCTTATTTTAGTGTAATTGTTGTAGATGATTAAGTATGATCTACCAGAGTCAGGTATCCAACTTGTTGTTGTGGCTCCTTATATTTGGAGCTCCTTATCACGAACGCCTAGCTATTCACATGTAATAGCAGTTCGCTAGGTAGTTAAAGGCAAACCAGCCGTGCTTTGCAGACCTAGACCATACCGTATCACCCAGAATTCTTAAGCACCAAAATGTTTCGGGTTGCTGTAGCCGCGTCTCGCGTGGTTTGCGCTTAAAGGGCTCGGGACACAACCGAAGGAAGGGCAGCAGAGCGCAGTGTTATACATCGTTGGAAAGCACTGTGACAGCATATGTCACGCACAAATGTTAAGCTCCTTAGAGATTCGCTATCTCTTGGTGGAACGACTTTTCGTTCCAGAAAAAAGTGAATTTTTTCACAACTTGAAACGACCGGTGCAGAAACCCCAAATGAGTTGAAAGTCAAGTAACACGTGCATAGGATTACAACGGCTTCTGGATAACTTATCATGAGAACTTCAGTCGCTCAAAGCATTGCTTCACTCGGTGAGGGTGCGAAATGTTCCAAAAATCGGCCACATTTTTCGAAAACACAAGTTTGTCTCTAAATTTTGAGGCCGCGCTTTGTGTTGCAGAAATGAAAATACAACAGAAAAATAGAGCATTTTCGAAAGTACCAGAAAATAAGGTTTTTAAATTTGAAAACACTTAGATAGCGGCGTGACAGGCCGAAAAAGACCTAAAAATTGTCACTAAACTACATAGTTGCATTCATTGACGGAAATGTGATGTAAATAAGCCACGTATTGCATTGCATTGGAGACGAGAACATCAGATAAACGCACAGTCCAACAATCTAGACGAGATTCAACAGTTCAAACACCATGGTCCGGCTGCTGCAGCCATGCTAGCCTGAATAAGATATTTGGCTATAAGTCGTTTCTGTTAAAGATTATTGCACATTTGATAGCATCAAACGATGTAGCTTCAACGTAGCTATCGAACGATATATAACATGCCCATACTATCTCTTGCTATGGACAAGAAACAGTCAAAATTCCGAAATCGCACACGGTGACGTGACGGTTCATTAGAATCGTCAAAAAAGCAATTTTTTAACCTCTGCCCTAAGCGTAAGAATTTAGTGGGGCTTGTTATATATCATTCGAAAGCTACTCCCGAGATACATTGTTTGGTGCTGTCACATTTACAATAGCTGTTAACAATAAGGATTTTGTAGCTAAACATCATATTCAGATTAGTATGGCTGCCCCGAGAGATCTGTAGATTTTGGGGTCTTTAGACCTTGATAGGTTGTTAAAGCAGACGTTTCTCTCATTTTTTTGTTTCGAATCCGATACAACCTGTGGTCTTTATGTGTCACAAATCTGGCGATGAATGTAACCACCTAATTTAGCGGCAATTTAGTGGATTTTTTGGCCTGTCACGGAGCCAGCCATGCGTTAAAAAATTTAAAAACCTTATTTTCTGGTACTTTCGACGATGCTCTATTTCCCCATTGCATTCTTATTTCCGCAGCGCTAAGCGTGGCCTCAAAATTTAGGGACAAACTTGTGTTCTCGAAAAATAAGGCCGATTTTTGGAACGTTTCGCACTCTCACCGTGTGAAGCAATGCTTTGAGCGACTGAAGTTGTTATGGTAAGCTATTCAGAAGCTGTTGTAATCCTATTTATGTGTTACTTGACCTTCTACTCATTTGGGGTTTCTGCACCGGTCGTTCCAATTTGTGCAAAAATTCACTTTTTTCTGGAACGAAAAGTCGCTCTACCAAGAGATAGCGAATCTCCAAGGGGCTTAAAATTTGTGCGTGACATAGGCTGTCGGAATGCTTTCCAACGGTGTGTAACAATATGTCCTGCTACCCTTCCTTCGGTTATGTCCCGAGCCCTTTAAAGCCGATAAACAACACACACAAACGCGCGCTAAATGTTTCATGATCTTGCCGCACACGCAAACCACGCGAGACGTGGCTACAGTAACCGGAACCATTTTATGTGTGTAAGAATTGAAGGTGTACGGTGTGGTCCACGACTACAAAGTATGGCTAGTTTGCCTATATTCATGCATAGGGTGGTACAGTTCCGGTCCGGGTGCAATTCTAGGCTGAAAGTTGAAGTCTCGTGCACGCGACTTCCTTGTGCTAAAACATAGGCAGCGCACGCCAGCGCACGCGCAAAACTTCGCGTGCACGCGCGTGCACGCGACGTTACTTCGACTTTTGCCCATACTTTGCACTGTTTCGCACGCGCGTGCACGCGACTTCAACTTTCAGCCTAGAATTGCACCCGGTACTGTATATTCAAAACGGTGTAAACGTCAGTTGGGTGTAAAGGTCGGTGTAGCTCGATGTAAAGATGAAACATTCTACGTCAACAGCAGGAAATGTTTCATGTTTGCACCGAGCCCTACACACAACTGACGTTTACACCGTTTGAAAATTCCACCCATAAACTGTTGGCTTCGATCAGATTACCTTAGTCTAACCTGTTTCGAACGGGATCTGGGCTGCAGTTGGTGCGACGCTGGTCGCATGATGAGTTGTTGTGGTGGCATGTTCCTGTGTACGTATTGTTGCGAACATTTAGCTTGCAGCGAAAGAACAAGTCATCAAACCGTTGTTTTGTGATGTACGAGTTCAGCAGTTGGATTTGGTTGAGAACGGCAGGCGGCCAGCTTTCCATTGCAGCACGACCCTGGAAAAAAGAATATGATGTTTTTGATTTGTCTCCACAGAGGAGATCTTGTCTCAAAACAATTATTTATCCTGGGTGCTTACCTGCTCGTTCGCATGCATTTCAGCGAAATGTTGACGCAGTTCGGTGGCAGCCCTGCAGAAAAGTTTGTGTTGGTCAGCATAACAAGCCGTTAATCATCATAGAAAGCCATAGCACGTACCTTAATTTCAGTTCGTGATAGTACTTGGGTTCGCCGCGGGGCAAATGACCCTGCAGCAAACAGCCGTGACTGGAACAGGGTAGGCCGCGCCAGATCGTGGCCACGCGATTGTACTCGGCCCAGGTCTCGACTTTGATATTCGACAGCCATGATCGATTGGGGTCGGTGAAGCACGGGCATGACGAATCACATTCCTTGTTTTGATTCTGAACAAGTAGTTATTTTGCGTCATGGCCTGTGTGAAACTTGGTGAACAGATGAGATCTGCCTTGACCTGTTGAAACTATGATTAATGTCCGACGTCATTAATACTGATCGTCCTTAATATTGGTCGGCGTAAAACGTTGTTTTGGACAGCTAGGCACTTTACGCTGGTCAAAATTAGTTGTGTCATCCGCAAATCGCTCAATTACGCGACCTAGCCAGGTCCGACCGTATCCGCTCATCAATAGCGGCCAGTTCATATTATATCTGATCGACAAACACTTGACTGGCATGAAGGGTACCTACTTTTGAGCAGAGCTAGTATTATGACGTTCTTTCTGGCCTGGAGCAAACACAGCACGGTTCCTTTATAAGACTCATGAGTTTGAATGCCGTATATTATGTACGTATGCAGTCAAGATGCCCGCGTTGTGTCGCATCGGATCCTGAGTGCCAAATCTGATCAATATCATGTTGCCCCTGCAACCAACCTTCGCGCACGACGCGCACATTGCACATTTGTAGTAGAACATGTCAACGTCACCGGCATTGTTCTTGTAGATATAGAGGTGCATGTTGTGCTCGTCATCAATGTACACAACGTACATCGTATTGGTGATGACGTCGAACCAAATGAGGGCGTGATAGTGGTTGGAGTGCAGGCCGCGCTTGATTTCTGTAATTATACAGTAGTTGCAAGCAACATTGCAAAAAACAGGATGCAGTTTCAATTTGATCCAGTAATCCTCTGTTATCCGTCCAGATCTTTTAGCAACAACATTCACTTGCATCAATGCTGTTTACGATTAACTTGGACAATTTTATGAAAAGTGTTTTCCATTCATGAAATTGTCCAGCGAAAACAACTACCTATGACGCATCAATCCGACGCGACATTAGGCCGGATTTGCAAAGCCGCAACTGGCGGCATGAACGTCACCATCAATCGTGACAGCTAGTTTGAGAGTTGTAGCATGATTAATATTGCGCAATCTGCGATGTCTGATAAAATTTTTCCCGTTTCCCAAACTTACTCATTTCTATACACGGTTGGTGATCACACGGTGGGTGGGTTTCAAATCGAGTGGCCATTCTGTAAGCCTCCAGCAAGCAGGCGGGCTCCGTGGACTAAGCTACTGCTTCGGCCGGTGCTTAAAAGTTGGTACTGCTTGGTGATGATGATGGAATGAGTTGATTTTTTGAGTATGTCTCCGGATCGGGCTTGTTGGTCCAAGGTCGCAGAAATTTCGTTGAAAATGAATGAATGAAATGGAAACTTGATCAGAAAAGTAATTGCGTCAAGCGTATTTTTTGCGATATCCCCACCTTCAACGTTGTGTGATCCACGTTGCATCTCTGTGCTCGCCAACTCTCGGACAGTTGTATACCGATCACTTTACGATCGAAGTTTGAACATCACGCTCAACCCGAACACTGAATGGTTGCAGGTCCAATTGGACCCCGGGTCCAATTGGACCTCGGGTCCAATTGGACCCGCGGGTCCAAAATCTACAGAACCTTTCCTAACTGCTCCGATTGAGCTAAAAATTGGTATACAGAGGTTTTGAGGCACGCTGGTTTTGATTCCGGAGCGCATTCTTTTAAATTCTCACTCAATTTTCTTCAGCCCCCCCCCACCCCGTTTTAACACAGGTCAGATGATTCAAGGCACTGGTAATGGTAATGGTTCGGGATCCTGTGTTTAAGCATGGTAAAAGCGATTGAGTTGCCGTAAAAACTTATCCTGTGGTTTGTTCCAGGGTGCACTGATTGCAATGGTAATAAGTCTTCCATCAACCAGTTTTTTTGCTTGTTTTTGTTGGAAAAAAGAAAAAAGAAAAGAAAAGTTCAACTTCAGACTTCGAGATCACGACTCACGCACGACGCGCGGTGCGGTTCATTGTTGGAGGTTGGAGATGTATAGCTTTCTATATGGCGTGTGTATTGCTTTCTTAAAGATTTCTATCTCCTCTATCTATACACCCCCCCGCATGGGAATGTTAATGAAAATGTACTTAGATATACTAAATCCGCGCGTAGCGCGCGATTTTTTGCCTATTTGGGGTGAAAAATACCAATTTTGAGCCATTTTGAGTCAAAAATATCAATCAAATATCAATGTCAAAAATCGCCTGTGGTAGCCCTAATGAAAGCTGAAAAATTATGTGCGGAAGACTGCCGTACCCCAGCAGCAGAACTGACCAATTTTTGGCTCGCCGAATAGCCGGTAATCGGAACCCCAACGACACAGTGTCGGAATGCAGTGGTTGCGGGGCTACCGATGATTTTATGGATGAGGGCCATTTCGGTGACCGGGTGCATACAGGAGAACATCTTCAGCCGGTTAATGAACAAATTGATATTTTTTCTATATCAACCACGTGCTCAATTACATCCGTTGTGGATGTAAAATTTAAACATGTTTCTTATTCCCTATTGTATGTATATCCCTCTTTTATCCCGTCACGTGTTTCAAGTTCTAGTTTTGTTTCTTTCAGCAGTTGTTTCTGCAGTCGAGGTACCAAAATGTGGAGCAGTACAGGTCGGTTCTGGGTGGATGAGTATCCACCCACAGGACACCGGACAAGTGTTTATGATGAAGACTTTTGGCCCAGCCATCAAGGTTTGTGGTATCAGCTCGAAACCTTGACTGTTGGTGCAATTTTCATCCAACTCTTGTTCAGACCGATGCATTTTGGGAAAAGCTAGTCCCGTTTCAAAATTGACTTCCCTTTTTCTCAGGCTTAGGCTTGGGCTTAGGCTTAGGCTTAGGCTTACTATTAGGCTTAGGCTTAGGCCAAACCTTGAGCCAACCCGTGCCTTCTATCGCGAAATCGAAAATTCGCGTTTCTCTCTGTCAAGGCAACGGGACTAGCTTTTCCCAACATGCCAGACCGATTCGAAAATTCCACCCTTTATTTATGGTATTTGCCTTCCACCCTTTATTTATGGTATTTGCCTTGTTTCACGTTCTGAGCTTCATGAAGATTTGCTTTTGTCATTCAACATGGGTCACACCTGATGGTTTTATTTTTTATGAAGAAATGCCGTTTCTAGGTAAGCTTCATGTTGAACACTCATCGCTGTAAACAAAGGACACTGTGGAACGCGTTTTACGTGTGACAGCAGATACACAATCAAAAACAAACCAATTCGACAACGTTAAAGTGAAATCACAGAGAAGTGAAACATCGCCCAAGATACAGTAGGTGGAGAAAATCACAGAAAGGAAAGTGTGCAGCTGATATCAAAAATGATGTTCGGAACGGATGCTCTTCATGTTAAAGGCATGGTAGGTATTTTCCGCTATCAATCTTAGTTCGGCCTTTCACTGATCAGGGGCCCTTTGTAATAGGCATATTTCGAGATTTTGGCCACCAATTTCTAGCAGCGTAAAAGCTTTTTGTTGATCGTCTGATGACAGCTACATAGGTATTGGTCGCACAATGACTATATAAGAATTGGTCAAATTTTTTTCCTGAATCGTAAAGAGGGAAAGTGACGGGGCAATGACGTTGCGTTGCGTGATCGCACACAAAGTATGTAGTAAAGAGAATGTTTCAGACCTGCGGCAACGTGGTTGATCTGCTAGATTATTTTTAGCTGAAAATGTTTTGTCACAAATACAAGTAGCATAGTGGTTAAGGTTGAACCTGAAGATCAGGGTAGATGAATTCTGATTTAGTCATTGTGCGACCAATACTTTAACGCTGGCCAAAATTAATGAAATCTTTAAACCTGGCCCGCCACTATTGATATTTGAAATTTTTGGTTTGTTTTTTTGCTCTAATTTAGTTGCCGACATCGAGACGAATAAGGTTTATATTCATGGCTTTTTGATTTAGTGCAGATTTTATATCGAAATCAATCGATAAACACCGGTTCTCGGGAACAAAATTAAAAAAAATAGATAGACCCCCACTTCTTGGCAATCACGTCAGCCAGGAACAAAATTTTGAATTGCCGCCAAATGTTATAGGCTTACAGTATGCTATTAGGGACTTTACGCTCCCGACTTTACGCTCCCACTACACAGTGCTGCCAGTGCGCGCGTGCAACACGTGTGTTATACACTAACAAACAGAGCGGCACTGTACAAAACGCATGGGCAAGATCACGTGACTACCGTATGCTTGTGATAAGAAGCAGTCGGCCATCTTGAATATTTGTTCTTGTCTTCCTGAAATGCACTAAACGGGGGGCTATCTATTTTTTGGAATTTTGTTCCCGAGAACCGGTGTTTATGGATTAATTTCGGTATTAAATCGGCACTTAATGGAAAAGTCACGAATGTAAACCTTGTTGGTCTCGATGTCGGCAGCAGTAATAAATCATAAAAACAGACCAAAATTTTCAAATATCAATAGTGGCGGGCCAGGTTTTTTGAACTTCGAAATATTATAAATGCAAAGAAGTAATAATATAACCAAAGCGATCACCAAGTTTGATATTGATACTTGATACCGCTGCAACCTAAAATTGATTTCTGCCATCTCAGATGTCAGAGCCTATCATATCACAATGTGTGGTTCCAACCAAAAAGATAACAGACTTTTCACAGCTGCACACCCGAGCTTGCATCATCAGGCGTCACAGCCCCATCACCGTTATCATCGGTATTATGCCAAATTTCAAATCGCGCGGGAAAGCTGACATCCATCATTAATTTCGATTGTTCACTAGTTGGACCATTCTGTTGACGTTGTACAACCACAGACGTCTGCCCCGATGATGTTTCACCAGCAGCATTAGTAGTGGCTGCATTGTTGTTCTTTGGCTTGTTGTTACCGTTGCTGCTGTCCCACATTTTCACCCAACGCGCCGTGTAGTCCCATTTGGTGCGCTCATGTGCCAGCGATTCCCTGAAATGAAGTTTGTTGTCTTCAAACAACCATACGTCAAAATCAACGTCAGTCGAACGAGACCAACGTGACGAGGCCAGCGATCTACCTTACTACGACCGAGCTCCAAATGCTTGATCTTGCTATCTCATTTGAAACATCAACTTGCAGTAACGATCGTGTCATCGTTCAACAACGAATGACCGACCGGCTGATGTTTCAACGGAAACACTCACTGCCAATGTCGACTTCTTTTTACAAACTGTGGGCGGCGTGTCGGGTGATCGTCAGTGCGATTGCACCAGATGGCCGTGTAGGACTCGCACAAACCTTCGTTGCAGGACCAATTGTCGCCAAAGACATAGCGGGCAACACAGCCAACACACGGCATTGTAGGTCTCCAGTTTGATGCGTTCATTGCCGAAACAATAGATCGGCAATCGTAGTGCACCACCGAGGATGGTCAGAACCTGAATTGTGTATTTTTAGAACTTTATTTCGATAGTGGACTTTTACCAAGCCGAAGCCCAAAGGACTGTTGGGGAAAGTTCCCAAAGTACCACTGCATGCAACATTATCCACACATCAACTGACCGAGACGATATCACTGGACAGAGTGTAGAAGAGCGGTCGATCATACAAACTCCAAATGTCGATAAACTCCCACAGAGATATAATGATGTTGAGTACGTTGGCCAGCAGATAACTGCAAATTGGTGTGAAAAATGGCAGCAAAAACTGACGTGTGTTATTGTTTTGTTAGCGTTTTCTTACCTGAAAACCACCAGAACCAACATTCGCGTTGCGGATGATAGAGATACGGCCAATTCGGTCGCGCGGGCCTGACATTGTAATACAAACGACACGTTTGTCACTAAGGTTTATTTATTTTAGAATTGACTGGTAGAAATAAAGTCGAGACTGCCAACCCGTGTGGTGCCTTGCTCTTCAGCGAATCTGCACGCAGTCCGTGACGCGTCCAGCATTGCGTGTGTGGTCAGCTGATGTTTCTGCCTCTTCAGCAAAAGCACAATGTGCGTGTTGCAGTAGAGCAGCACGAAGAACGGCACCAGCACGCACACCGGGGTCCTGCAGACATGGCACATTATGCCTGGTGCATTCGTACTGATGATGACCTGGTGCACCGCGCGTCTGTGGAAACAGGCAACCAAAAGATGTTGAGCAATTCACGCAGTGGTGATTCATATTAATTTTGATGATAGGTTCGGTCGCAATCAAAATACAGTAAATCTCCAAGTACTGTATGTATATTGTCGATAATGCAAATTTTCGTTTGACCGCATGTTTGACACGTACCTGCATTATGATAAATCATACTCAACTTCAAGTTCCAGTTGAAACATCACCAAACCCCCACACATACCGTATCCAGATGTTGAACAGCTGATACCAGTGCTGTCGGCTGAGCTCGGCTTGCGTCAGGTCGTACTGCGACAAGCCAGTGCAGTTGGGATTGAAAGTGACGTTGACCTCCAGGTACACCGATCCGCGAGTGATCAGACCGATCAGCAACGTGCCGAAAACCACTTTTAGTCGTTGCCGTGACACGTAGTCGTAGATTGGGGATAGACGCGGGATCAGACTGTGATAGAACAATGGTGTTAATACTATGCTGTACCTTACGCAAGGGAAGATCCAGTGGGGCAAAGGGGTTATGCCCCCTTTGATCCATTTGGCCCCTGAAGGGGCTACCGAAGGAAGAAAAACCCCTAAATCGCAGGATTTTTACTCTGATGCACTTAAATTCCAAAGTCCAAAAATCGCGCGCTTTGCGCGTCAGACACACCCATTTTCGATTAAATTTGGCTCTCGCGGCCGTAAAAATGGCAAAATTTCGCGCGCTTCGTGCGTATTGTCATATTCCATATAATAATTGGGTATGAAAAGCGCGAAATTCTAAACAAGCACTAGATAAAAACGACTTTTTGGATTTGGCCCCTCCATTGGCCAAAAGCTGGATTCGCCACTGACCTTACGTGTTTGTTTTGGGGTCGCACGTGCACATCATTGGCGCATTCAAACTGACTATGACCTGATGCACCACTAGGCCCGTGAATACAGCTCGAAACGCGCAAGCGAATGCTTGTGCAGTGAGCTGCCTGTTTTTACTCCCGGTATATATAGGTATGTATGTTATAGTATATACATGCTACCGTTTACAATCACGCTGCAGTATGAAAATACCGTGTGTATCGCTCCAACGTCGCCGACACAATCAGATATGCATTCGTGGTCATCACAACGTGGCAAATGGCGAACATCGGACGCGCGTAGTGGAACCAGACACGACCCATTGCCACCCACTCGTAGTGTTGGTAGATCACCTGTGGTGTGTGCAGTGCAAGTGTTGGCGCAATTCACACTTGGGAGTCCAATCGGATCTGTGTTGGTTACGTGACTGTTTGAGAGCTACTGTTCGAATGGCTGATCGAAATCAGAACTGTCAGCAGATCTTCAAACATTTTCATTTCAAAAAGTCACGCGATCAAGATTAATTCGTTTCTATCAAATCCGATCTGCGAGTTTGACTTGTTGCGACCCTTGTTGACCTCGACGGCAACCAACCATAACAGACATGAGCAGCAGATAGCTGACGGCAATGAACACGTCAAAGATGGCCAGCCAGAACATGTAGTAGAAATGCGACTGACGCAATAGCGGCTTGATGAGGAACACGACAAATAAAAGTGTGTTCTCGATGATTGATATGCCACAAATAGTCGACCCGCACACAGCCACTAGCCACCATTTCTCGGGCGCAAATGGGGATTCGAGTGGTTCTTGGCATTCCTGGTCATCGTCGGTTATCGACTGTTGATCGGTATCGGAGAGGAACGGCAACAATTGCGTCGATACATTCGTGTTGGTGTCGATAATCATCGTCGTGACCAGTGGATACGCAGGGGACTCGTCAGTGAGAATATGCAGTTATGTAACTGTGTGAAGCGAGTAGGGAATCGCGTTGAGTCAGCTGGAAACAACGCCCTTCCAATCTGCCGCTAACTTTGCGGGAATGTTGTTCACAGTGACCGAAAATGACGGCTAATTGTTCAGTAGCAGTGTTCGAACGGGATCCCGATCCCGGGATCCCGGGCGCTTTTTCTGATCCCGATCCCGATCCCGATCCCGTCATTTTGAAAAAGTCAATCCCGATCCCGACCAAAAAAGTACCGGGATCGGGATTAAGTTTTGAGAACAAAAAGTGAAAAATTATGCAATCATAATTCGCTAAGCGGTTTGTAAGGGCGCGGCCATGCAAACGCGGGCGCGGGTCAGAAAAATATTCTATATGTCCAACAACCGCCCCGCGTTTGCATGGCCGCACTTGTGGGTCGCGGTCTGCGAGTCACTTGAAACATTCATTTGGGTGCAACACACAAAAATTAACCAATCAGCGTCCAGCCAACGTCGCAGACTGCCGTAACACAGCGCTGATTGGTTCATTTTTGTGTGTAATGGCTAAATAAATATTTCAAGTGACCCGCAAACCGCGACCAGCAATTGCGGCCATGCAAACGCCGGACGGTCATTGGACATAGAATTATTGCTGACCCGCGGCCCACAACCGTGTTTGCGTGGCCACGCCCCTAAGAGGTGCTCGACGGCTGATTCCGAGCGTGATGAAACCGCAAGCACCACCAATCGCGAACAAATCGAGCTCTAGAACTGAACGGTTACACAAAGTTGCATCGAACGAAGGGACTCAGTTTCGAGGAAATGTTGTCATGGTGGGCAACAAATGAGACAAAGTTTCCGCGACTGGCACGTCTAGCTTCCAAATATCTAAGTGCTCCGCCTACGAGCGTGCCTTCTGAACAACTCTTTTCCAGTGCAGCTGATTTGTTTGATGACAAAAGATACTGCTTGAAACCAGAAAATGGTGAAATGATTGTCTTTTTGTCAAAGGCTATGCCATTGATCGACTACAATTATGATATTTGAACTTATCCATCTTCAGATATTCTCGATTTCAATTGGCTTAAATCACTGTTCCGGGTGTTTATCCATGTGTGATAAACATGTTTCATGGTTGTCTGAGACATTAGCGTACATCTTATATGCATAAAATGAAAAAACTATTGCTTATGGACTATCTTGTCAATCCCGATCCCGATCCCGGGATCCCGGGTTTTCAAAACCGGGATCCCGATCCCGATCCCGATCCCGACACTTTCTTGATCCCAATCCCGATCCCGATCCCGGGATTAAAAATGAATCCCGTTCGAACACTGTTCAGTAGTCAACGTCAACCATTGTCATCAACTTAACTGGAGAATTTAGGACACAGGGACTCCTAATTCGACTTTATTTTTAGGTCCGGGCATTTTCGGCCCAAGAAATACGAGAGCCCGGTCAACCGCGGCCCCAAATTTGACGCACCTACTTTTCCGACCCAAAGCACTTAAAAACTGAAAAAATAAGGCCGACAATATTCGGATGCTGCGTGTCCGAAAACCCTGGTACCAATTTTTAGTCAAATTTAGCCGCATTTGCATGCATTTTTCAATGCGTCATCTTTGTCCCGGTGGAGCTATTTTTGGACCACCCTGTACATGACATTGGGTGAGTTGACGATGTGCGTCGACGACATGATCCAGAGCCAAAATGACGGGTCCCCAGACTATCTCATTCCCCCTCTTGACGTGTTGAGGGGCCACTTTCACCAGCAGGGGCCTGGACCCCTGTGGCCTCCCTGCATCCGCCAGTGCTATAGACAAATGTCATCAAATGTCAACAACAAATGTCGCAAATGGAACTTTTCAGCCGCAACGCAGGTTGATTTCTGAACGCCTGGTACTAAGTTTAGAGCACAAAAAACAACTCCAAAAACGACCTAGTACCCAACACCCGTTTGAAACTACGTCAATGTACGCATGTACAGTACGTAGTACCTATGCATTTTAGTGCACGGTTAATCCTATCCAATCTAGGTACCTACAGTATATCTTACCTACGAACGTAAACCCTTGCTAAAAAATAAAACAAAGAGGACACCACTACAGTAAACATCGAAATACAGCAGCACATGAAATGAGCATCGCAGAGCATCTTGGTCCAATTTGTCTGGCTTTGGTGGGATGCCATTATGAAGAAGATGCATTATGCGTGCCATATCATCAATGTAAGATGAGCGCGCGAGTTTGGACATGGCAGTTTGTTGGGAACCAACTATAGTACAGTCGATGTAAGCAGCATGGTGCAACACGTTTTCAAGTTTCACCAGTTTCGCCGTTACAGACCACAGGTCGTGTCGTCAGTGCGGATGGTCACGTGACCACAAAAACTTAGACGCGCTTGGTCTTATGCTGGTGTAAAATATATCACTGCTGGCACAAAAAAACTTATTGCTGTACCCAATAAATGTATCGGCGCGGAATTTTGTGTTGACATTGCACCGAGCCGCAGAAAACAATACGCCAACCAGCTACCGATGTATTGCAGCTTGCACGCAAGCAATCTCGGTCCAGCAGCCCAGGTTAGAGCATGATCCGGGTGCATCTGCGACAGAATAAAAACGCGTGAAAGAAGAAATTGTGTGGAAAATCCAGATCTCACAGCCGCCAGATTTAGACAATCAGTGTTTATCTAGACGCACTGAGCCATGCGGACTGCAAGATCCGATCCGTTCACACCTCACTTGGCAATGTGTTACTCCAGCACGCAACTGAGCATGATTCGAAACGCCTGGCTTGTTATCAGATCCGGTGAAGGAAGACAAAAACACGCAACATTTGTCGTTAGCAAACACGCCGAGGAACGATAAACCGTAAGTAAGCAGTACAGGCATGTGAATCACAGCGAATTCTGTCGCAGCTCACAAACGACAATCTTTGTTCAATCAAATGAGCATGTGGAGTCCGTGGCAACACAATGAGATACACAGGTGCCGGCTATGTTCCATGCATGCCGTCGTTTTTCTCATTAGAAATATTTTTGGCGTCGAGCTGAAGCACGAAATGTGGCGTGGCTTGGCCCATCAATGAAAAACGAAGACAGAATTGTTTTCAGCACAATCGGTGCGTTGTTGCAGACCAAGGTAGCCTACCGGAGAATGCCAAATAACTCCCCTGAGGGCGTCTGTAGTTTCGATTCACTTCGGGTTTGCGATTTAAAAAAAATTTCAAAATAAGCCCACAGAGTATTATACTTATTCGGACAGTAATCCCTTTCCCCGGGGCTAATTCGGAATATTGCTGCACAATAAGACTTCGTCCAAGTTCGAAGCTTTTGGATTGGTCAGAAATCCTAAATTTATTTTTTCTAAAGTGTAATTATTGGACAACCTTCATTCATGCTACTTTATGCCAGCACACAAGCTTGTTATCATGATAATTACGATGTTGAAGCTTTTATTCCAGTTTTTCATGTTGTGAAGTGCATTGTAGTGAATGCTCATGACGCACGAAAGACTTTTCCCAAACGAGCCCGAGCCCCAGGGCGCTTATTCGGGGGAGGTACTTATTTGGCATTATCTGGTACAAATCGTGGACCATAGGCATGGGGATTTATGCAATTAGTGAGTTCCTAACTTTTATGACTGCGTCCGTTCAGGGAATGCGGGTTTAAACCAAGATCTGATCACAGTAATAGACCTGAACCGGGGCATAAGCTGAGTTGCAAATACACACAACACACATCAATGACCCTAAAAAATCAGAGATACATACAGTATCTGGCACACATTTTATTGTTTTTGTAAACAATCACTGTTGCTCAAAAGCTAAGCGTCGCCCGAATTTTTGCGAGTTCGATCAGTGGACAAGTTCTCTAGCCACCGAACCTAACGTATAGGTAAATGTATCTATGTATATTTACGTTGACGTTGGTTCCGTCCGATATTTCTTTTCATCTTTCTTTCTCAGCTTTTTAGTTCTGGTGACTAGTGAGCTCGATGCAGTATACATAGGTAACAAACACAGACCAGCAAAAATTTCGTTCTTTGGCGTAACCACCAACGCAGTCATCGTAATAAAAAGAAATTAGAAGCGAAACAGATGCGGTCAGTGCCAAGGGTAGACTAAACAAGGCAGGGTGGCACTTGTATTTCTTTCCTTTCTGCTCTAATCCTGACAGCCCTTTCGTCGCGAGTCTGTAATTTTTGTTTCTGGATCAAACAAAACACACGTACAATGCTTACAGAAAAGTATACATTCGCGGCTCCTGGCTTTTGATGTCAACTCAGCAATAATAACTTAGACAATAGCAAGGTATGTATATGTACATATAGTAATGCAAAGGTCGAGAAAAAACACATTGGCTTGACTGACAAGTACAAAAAGTATGGCACAACAACTAGCAAAGGGGTGTAAGTCAAACATGATTCAATCGACAATGAACAGCACAAACCAAAAAAACGGACAGAGTGAGATCGAAATAACATTAATTTATGTAAGTTACTCAAGTATCAGACAAGCTGCTTCGGGTACCCTTCCTTAGCCAACGGGGCATTCCATTCAATGTGGTGAGTGGGTGACAACAGGTGCTCTCGAAATTGAAATACAGGTACAGGTTATAATGCGGGCAAAATGGCGGTGTTCACAAACCACGCTTTTGACTGTGAATGCACACAAACAAGGTTACAGTAACCAGGGCCACACAAGTCAGCTACATATATACAGTAGCTGCATCAAGTGCGTAAATGCACACATTAGAGCGCCATTCAAACGACTCGCAGATGTTGCACCGCTAAGTGCGCTTGAATACATCTAAATTCGACATGAGTGTTTGTGAAAGGTGAATTGATCACATCATCCAAAAAGAAGGATAAATTCAAACAAGGTACGTTAAATATCAAGTATGTATGCGGTCTTTCTCAAAATTAGTGTCGAAAGCCGCCAAAAGCAAGGTGGTTCCTGAGATAAATACAGTATTCACGCAATCAGGTAAGGTTGAATGGGTGTAATCAAACGTCAGAACTACAAACGTTGTCAAAATGCAGCCCAAAAATGACACAAGTCAACAATACATAATGGGAATGAGGGATCACACTCGTAGAAGAGGCTTATATAACAGTGGTGAACTCCAGTGGTCAAATCACTTCGTCAATTCACTGTGTGCAGTTGTCAGCTCACCGAACGCTGTGTATTGTTTCTCGCTCTCACTCGGGGCTGCTGTGAGTTGACGAAGTAATTTGACTACTTGTGTTGACCACTGTAATATTATCCGCAAAAGAGTCGCGTCTCATAAGTAGTAGGTACATGACATCGCAGATAAGGCATACCGGTTTGGATTCAGCGGAATACAGGAACATTATTCGACAGCAGCAGCGTAACACTTGGTCTGGCATCAATTGTTTTTTAGACCTCGGATCATGTTTACTACGACCCATTGGCATGGTCGCGTTATGTAAGAAAAACAAGGTTTTGCCAAAATTCAAGCTACACACACAACCTATCCTGGTAAACACAATGGAACATCATGAGTGCTTGCTATTTATAGCTAAAAAGAAATTCAATTTCACGTGGGTGCACCTTCGTAAGACGGCAACGTATTTTTGCACATTGTTTAAGAAAAAGGTGGTTCGTAGAAAACGGGACAATAACGCGCACGCAGGTATCCATTGATGGGCTATTTTCCTAGGACATCCAAAAAACATTACAGTACTCGAATTCCAGTCCCAACTTCCACAAACGCAAACAGATCTCATTCCAGTGTGTGCACACTTGTTGTTTTCGGTGGGTTCGACCAGCCAGTTAGCCATTATCCACCATTATGTACGGCAGGTCCGGATGCAGTCTTGGTATCTTGTACGCCACATAACCCTACAAAATTGGAAAAAAACTGAAACTAGTCGAGCCCAGTTATTGCGTCGAATGATATGGGACAGAAATTATGGTCACTAGGTATTACGAGATACAGTTATCTATCTCAGAGTGCAACGACAATCTCAGTTACCTGGTTTAAGAGCACCAAAATTACAAAAAACAGCCTCGCGGTTCGTTAGGGGTTTTTGTTGCTAAAATTAGGCACAGATTGTTGTGCTGCGTTTTTATTGCTCGCACAAAAAGCTTCAACCTGACATTACCTAGCAGGAGTATAAAACGTTATATGCACTTCATTTCAAATATATTTGTTTGTAAGACGTTCACTTTCAAGATTAACCCAAACGCGGTCCGATGCCAGCACAACTTTGAGCAAAAAGGGCACTATTGCGTGGGACGCTAAATAACGGTGGTCAGCTGCACCCCCTAGAAGCTTGATATGGAGAATGAATCCATTTATGAGAACCGGAAAGCCTAAAACGTCAGAAATTTGATGTGGGACAAATCTGGAGAAACCCATCATTTGAGATTTTAGAGGCTCGTAAATCCAAGTATGTAGCCTTACCAGTGGCCTGAGATTTTTGGTGACCTTCACGAGTCGCGTGCCAACTTTGTGCAAAGGCCTTGGCATTTCAACATAAAACTCGTGCGCACAGTGACCATCTTCATCGACGTAAAGTGTGCTTAAAAGAGTCGCTTGATTCTGGCCTTTATTTGACGCAGATTTTAACATAAAATACAGCTACCGTACCTCCAGTGTTCCATCACAAATGGTGCGGCCAACGCGGTGGCGCACGACTGGGATTTGGTCACAACCTGCAGATCAGATGCAATACATAATTTTTGAGTATTTTTACGCTGGTTGAAGTCACCGTCATCAAGTAGCATTGAACTTTATTCAAGTATCAAGTGATAATGATAGTTCAGATCAAGTCTGAAGCCGCTCATAGTGTTTGTTCGTGACAAGTTGATTTGAACAATCCAGTACAACCAACCTTATTGGCACACTTGGCACAATACTGCCCAGAGTCCGACACGGAATTTCTCCGTTGACAACAACAGGTGGTATGTTGATCGGACGATTTGCTGCCAAACAGGCCCATTTATCAATTATCTGACTAGATTGTTTGCTTTTGGAAGCTTAAAAGCACAATAAGTTACCAGAGTTCAATTTGAAACGCGAGTACAGCAAAAGATAAGAACCGCACGCTATGTGGTCTGTGGCTTGAAACAGGTAAGTCGAAAAACCACCTTCAATTGTAAGCTATGATCGTTTATTTGATTACTGTATTTACACAAATAATGGCAGCATTGAGCAACATGCTGGTATTCAAACCAATAAGCAGCTAATAATGTCCGGGAAACGGGTCTTTTCTATTCTTTATGGATATGAAGTCGATTTTTCGTTTCATTTCTTCGTCATATATCGCTTTGCAGATTTCGTAGTTTCGTCTGGCGCGTTGTTTGGCCGGTTTTTCAAATCGTATCGTGTTTCGGATGATGCTCAGCAGACCCTCGTGTGCCATGTGTCTGAAATGCTGATTTTTGTCTTCAAGAAAGAGAATTAGTGAAATTTCGGAGTAACTCATGCGACTCTCGTATGTCTGACAATGCAGTGACGCAGTATTTTGGTTGCCTGTTGCTGCGATGCGACACGTTTCAACAGACAGGCAGTGAAACAGGTCATCATCAGTGCGAAATGGACCGGATGGGCAAATGACCTCAAAACTGGGAAAGATCATGCCATCTGAATAGGGTGCGCGACGGACCACAGTATCCCATTGCGCAGTGAAACATCACCAAGCTACCACACACCTATTCAACAATCGATACGCCTGATCGACATCATTGTCCTTCACCAGCACCGTGCGTTGCAGGAATGGTCGTGTGCGTTTGTGCACACCGATCAATGACTTGGCACGCAAACCCCACGGCTGCAGACCGAAACGGTTGAGAGACATTGTGCTGCTGCAATTGTTGTTGATGAATGAAAGTATTGGTCACCAGGATAACACAGACAGGTCAATACAAAATATGATCATGGTGCGCCATCAACCATTACGATGTTTCAAATAGATGCACACGAGCGCTTCACTCACAAATTTATCGGATAGATAATATTTAGAGTAAACGTGTTATGTACAAAAATTAGATAATAAACCGATGACATGCCCACCGGAACCGGGACATCGAGAATGCATGATCTACAAAGCGTCCACACTGAACACTGCGTTGAAAATGTTGAAAAATAAATGTTCTTTGTTACAGTCATGAGAAAAAGACCTTACCAAAAACGAAAATGTATCGCAGAGACAGGTTTCTATACAATTTTTATACATACATAGGAGCACCTGAATAGTAGTCAGATCACACAAGGCAAAGTTTGAGCGAAAGACACCCAGCTAACATCTTTGTACACCTGGGAGAGAAACCACCACATAAACATGTGCACGTGACAGAGAGGTCTTTTGCCAATATGCTGCAAAAGCAAGCACAAATCAACAGTTACTATTTTAAAATCGAAGATTTCGGTCGTAAGAAATGAAATATAACTTTACAGATCATCGCACCCGTCAGCAAAACACCATTACAAGCCAGCGCTAGCGCAAAATTGCTTTTTACAGTGACACAATGGGGGAATTGCCAAAACAGGAATATTCCAATGCGTTGACCAGTGTATGCCAGTCATCTAACAACCAACTGACGCAGACTGGGACATTTCTCTTTCAATTTCGTTTCAATCCCTTCCCGCACAGTGGTGACCGACAGCCGGCTATAGGGCAGCACCACAGCTTTCCAAATCAGGCGTTCCAACGATTGACTTTCAATGGACTCCCACATAATTGGTGTCACATCGTCGTGTTTCAAAGCGTATGAAACATCTAATGTGCGTAGATGCGCGAAACGATGCAAATGCACTAGGATGCTTGATGCGAACGCACTGTTGCCCGTGCAGTGGAGGTGGCGCTGGAAACGTTTGATTGTGAAATACAAACAGCAAAATACAAGTCTGGAATTATGTGCAGAAAAGTCACACGAACAAAGCAGGCTTGATTCAAGCTTGATATCTCCCGTGGTAAACTTGCCAATTTGGGCATGCACGCCAGCATGAGCACGGCTTCGTCGATAGTCATTGACAGGGACGGGTGTGCCTGACTGTTCAAGGAGAGACTCTTGATCAGCTTCAGACAGTGATGTTCGGTGAGCAACACCAACAACCGGTCGCAAAGGAGATTGGTCGAAATGCGCAAATCGTGCAACGGCGCGTTTAGATGTCCTGAAGACCAGGACAAAAGGGTGAACAAAAAGAAGACTGGGATCGTATTATCAAACTTGGTGATGGGCTTAATCGTGCCTTTGCCACGTGACTTTTTTGTGTTGAGGAAATTCCCAGAGTTATAATGATGTTGATGACGCTAATTTTGAGCAGCGTAAAAGTCGTTCAGTTTACGCTGGTCAAAACTGGTGGCAAGATTTATGTGACCGAAGCTCTGCATACACCAAAATCTGATCACCCAATTTGATACCAACACGACGTGGAATGCCCGATACAAATTGACTTGCTAAGATTCTCGACATATATTACCGAGCGAGTTGAGAAACGGCGCCGACAAGACAGTAGTAGTTGATGAAACATCGATTTGCAACGTGTGTAATTGTGACAACAGATTGAACGGCAGTGCACTCATCGGGTTGTAGGTCATTTTCAAACATTGCAATTGGACACAACGCGCAAACACCGACGCGAAACCGTGCTCATTGATCTGCAAGCAACACTGGCGGTGATGTCAAACTGGCGACCGAATCGGATCTGCCTTAGTCGCTTGCTTTTTCGTTTCAGTCAGTAATTTCTTGGTCGGCTACACTGTGATGTTAGGCATAAATCTCGAACAAATGCATCATACAAGGAAGTCAAGTGATCAAGCTGGACCCAATCCAAGTGATCATCACCACTTCCCAAGACTGGAAAGGAGAGCTTTCTGTTCAAATCCAAAATCTCGGGAAAACCGCAACCGAACCGACCGCTCTGTTCTGTCGACAATCCAACTCCTTCAATCCCATCGGCATGCATTGGCTGGCACCATACAACGACAGTCGTGGATTGTTGCGTACATCTAAGGTTTCAAGATGTGGCCAATGTGTGAGTACTTGGGTCAATGTAGCGTCATCCAGAGAGCCGAACCCACGGATGTGAAGCTGAAGAAGGAAAACACAGCCTAGACCCTCTTGACCGTGACATCATCGGGAACTGGCACTTTCGGGTGTGATGAAGAATATACACTCAGAATGGAAGAACGAGGTTAACGTCAGATTTGGGATCGAATGAGACACGTACCGTTGAAAAAATTGACTGCACAGACCGTGAAGAGAGTGCCCATAACGTGCACTGCCCCTTGACGCCAAATATCGTTTGAAATGAAACAAGTCAGACATCAAAACACCACTTACGGACGACAATTTTGCGCACTTCAGTTTACTGCCAATCGCTCGTGCAAACGAAATCAACCAATCCCTTTCTAGCAGTCGTTTGCTGATGGTCACCGATTGCAGTGCAGTGCAGTTGCTGATTATGGCCGTCTCCAGTCCGATACGCAGACCGTATTCGAGCGGACCGAAGTCGGACAAATCCAGCGATCGGACAAATGGACCACAACGCTGTAGCAGACCAGTGGCCGCCGTGTCGAAACTGAAAATTATGTTAAAGTTGCGCGTTTGCAATAAGCGACAACGTGTCTCTTGGCTCGCGTCACCTAGCTATCTAACGCCCCGTTTTCGGTTGTCTGGAAATAAACGGAGAACAAAACGGGAAATCTAGTTCACGCCCGCTATGGCACATCATAACACACGGAACCACAGTGGCAGTTTACGCGACAGAGCCTGGGCCACAAAAAACGTCGCACCATTACAACAATTTTAGCGATGCCCTCGGGTTCCCCGATACAAAAGAGCATGACGCCACCAACCGATAACAACTGCCAACATCGAAACATCCGCGCGTTCGCATGAAGTTGATCAAATGCAGCTCCCGAATGGATTGCCAATAGAATTGTGTCAGCTGTTGCAGTCGTGCGCAGCATTGTTCAAGGTGTAACACATCTCTGGTATGTAGGTACCCGAACAACAAGACGAAAAAATCGTCCGGTAAGTCGAGAATGTGCATCTGGGAAACACAAACGTTAAACGAACCAACAGTGCCGACGAAGTGAGATATGCACATACATACATAATGTATTAAAATATTTTCAGGAATTAAGCCCGTCCATAGCGAGGCCGCGCTCTGCAAACGCGTTGAAAAAACTGTTTGAATGAATTAGTAGAATCACATCAATACAAAGTTTATGCTGTGTTGTACACAAAAAAACAGGGAAACCAGATCACAAGGAAACAGCCAGCGGAAACTAAATAAATAAATTTCTTGGGCACAAATGAGTCAAGAATCACAGTGAAGGCTGCCCGCCAAACACAAAACAATAACCAAAACTCATAGTTGGGGGCTGGGGTAGTCATTCAGTCAGACTCCAAACGTCAGAACAGCACTACAAATCTAATATGAAAACAACTGTTCTTATGGTAATCGTCATTAGATGATTTTTCCTGTCAGTGGCTAGATTCTGAAACTGTTCACATCCGTTACAACACTAATTACATGTTCAGACAACACTCTAAATTTCTGAATGACCAGAAATGAAAAAGTAACAGAGGTGAACCACCAAACAGTCAGAGTGATATCTCATGCACAGATTCAAACACAAACCGAAGACACAGCAATAGCAACCAGCCATGATATTATAATACCTGAATGATGCCGTAAATACATATTGTCAGCAGATAGACGTTAAAAATTGCGCATTTTGGTTTCATAATTTATGATCACGATTTCTCCTCCTCTCCTTCTGACTGAATGACAAGTTGTGAGCTCGATGCAACATTCAATTGTTCGGTGGAGCTCATTGCTGACTCGCGTGGGTCGGTGATAGCCTACAATGGATTCTACTTTTCTTGGTCACGTGACATTCTTGAAAGAAGCATATGTCGGGGTTTACTGGTCATAAATTTGAGACCAGCGGAAAAGGTTATTTATTTGGCTGTGCTGGGACCACATTAATGCCAGTGTAAAGTAGAAGATCATTTCGTGACAGAGACAAACAGATTCGACGAGCAAACATACGTATTTCTGAAACTGGTCCAAAACAAATATCTGATTTTCCAAAAACAGTCTAGCCTTTCCGGACACGGACGGCGTGACGAGGGGCGAGACAACGGCAGGCACTGTCCTGGCAGCGATGTCCACGTTGACGGGCAACACCGGCGACATGAGTGGTGTACCTTGGTCGCTCGTCTGCTCATCCATACTCGGCCATGCACTCGGCTCTGCGTCCTTTTCGGTGCGCGATCTCTCCAGACGCTGGGATAACTCGCGCAGCGCTTTTTGTCTGCAATTCAGGTTAAACGTGAATTGTGTGCCATTGCTTTTGTTGTCCGCTTCAACCCGCTATCACAAACACACGGTACACGAGGTCGTCGCTGGTGTGACACTGAATCCTAAGATGGATAACGGAAGGAGATAGTGGAGTGAATCTTAAAAAGAGAAAGGTATCCCTTCTATTAACCTCCTCCTCTCAGCGTCCTGTTGTTCGGTGCCGGCCAACACCACATTCACCGATGTCAACTGTCCAACATCAACATAACGTCGAATGGCTGGTTTGCAGATGCCGACACGCACGAACAGACGATAGATGGAATTGAAGATGGGTGACAGGAAGGAATGCGACGCTGATGGGAACAGGCTGCAATAATGTCCTGATTATTTTTTGCTTTTGCTGTTTACTTTACCAGTGACGTGACGTTTCTCGTTTTTGTTTGAGCTGCGTGGACAGTGACGTTACGTTACCGAGGTTTCACACATAAAACAACAACACAAGTGCACAGCCTGTTTGATTGATGTTCACTGGGCTTGGTTTATGTTAATTTCAGCATTTTTCTTTTGACTGCTACATTTTTGTTTTTTTGGGTGGATGAATAGATGAATAAAAAGAGCAACGAGCACGAAATATTTAGGCTACTCCCAAGTCTTTGTCTGCGTGTGGAAACCTCTGCAAAAAACCTCACACAATTCCGAAAAAATACAAAAAACCGGCACTCACGTGACGAACGAAAAATGCTCGGCCATATCGCCGCTAACGCCACTTTCGTGTTTCTGATAATATCGCAGATAGACCCATCCGGCATATGAGCCCAATAAATACATGGCTGGTACGATCCATTTCATCAGACGGAACACAACCAACAACACCGAACACACGAACATCAACAATGGCACGTTGTTGTTCTTGAAACGACCCAACTGCGTCGATAGAATAACCGAATCCGGTAGCATCTAAATAAACTTGATATTTTTTTGTCAGAAAAGGCAAATTCTAGTATTTTTGGCATGCAATTTTCATTTTGAGTTCCTTTATTTTTGATTAAAAAAGTTTTTTGAAATATTTGTAATGACAAGACATTAAAAAATTTGGTAAATTCAAAGTTTTTGTCAATGATATTTAACCCCAGATTTAATGTTTCCTAAAAAATTAGCATCCACAACATTTCTTAACTGATTGCAATAGAGTACCGATATTTTTTGATAAAACAACATTCGTGAAAACCACTGTGAAGATAATGGGGTCTCGAAAAATAACATATTTTTCTATCACCACGCATTATTTTACCTGCTTGACTCCTATCAGCACAGCGCCATTGAAACCCGACAGTCCGTGGACGGGCATTTCGAAGAACGATTGTTCGGTGGCCAGACCGAGGAAATAGGCACTGAACAGAATGAACGTGGCCAACATGGACACAATTGCGTTCACGATCACAAAATATTTGAGCAGCTCGGCTGTCGTCCAGACTGGTTCGAGCACGGTGCCCGCCAGGTGGATGCACAGAATATCACCTGAAATAGAAAGCAAATATTTCACTCCTTCTTTCGGTGGTGTAGCTTAGATACCCAGGCGAGGCGGCAACCTCCTGCACCACCAAAATGTGGGGGGGCAACTACCTACTGTACCGGCCGAGCTAAGGGGTTATCCGGGAACAATATTCTAATGCCTAAATATTGATGAAAATGCACTCTAAAACCTAATTTCGCGCGTAGCGCGCGAGTTTTCGCCTGCACGAAGAAAAATCGCAACCTACTGTACCAGCCGGGGGCGGCGACCTAATTACTGTGTACCGTACCAGGTTGGGGCGTCGGCCTACCTACGTAGTGTACTACACTACACACCACCAGTGCTGTGGCTGGCCCCCCAAAGGTACAGTATCTCCCCCTCGCCGTCGCCGGTACGGTATGTGGCCCGTCGCGCTGAGATACAGCATCTCCCCCTCTCTGGTACGGTATCTCCCCCAATTTTTCCAAAATTTCACCCCAAAAGTACTCTTTTTGGGTCCAAATCCATAATGGCCAAAAAAACCGGGTCAAAATCGACCAAAAGTACAAAAAATTGCGCGCTCCACGCGATTTATGCACATTTCAACCTATAAAAATTGAATTCTCGCGAAAGTAGTATGGCAGTATCTCCCCCTTAGAAGTAGTCACAGCGCTGCTACACACCTCTCTCCCCCAGCTACCCTCTTTTGTATGTATTTTCAAACTATACTTTGGTTCATCATGATGTGAAACCTAAAAATTATGTCTCAAAATAGTTAACATGTTCTGAATGGCGACAAGAAATGCCGGGCAGCTTGATCACATCACGGCGACTAGTTTTGGGCAGAAATTTAGCAAAACAACAGAGCGCAAGTTCACCAACCAATTAAAACGAGAATATTCGTCTCGATCATCCAAAACGTCAACACTGTCCACAAATGTGTGCCGAGCTGCTGCACCGATATGCAAGCGTTTGTGATCACAAAATCTTCGAACGCCAACTGAAGCAGAAAACCTGCAAAATGGGGAATAATGTTCCGCAAGCCGCGTACGACAGTGAAATGAATCCGACGGACGATGGCGACGGGGTCCGTCAAGCGCCAACCAACCACAAATGGCAATTCCGTACAGCACTTGACAAACGATTGGCGAAGCAAGAATTTGTCTGATGATCGGTTCCAGGTGTAACCTCAGCGCTGGCGCCATTGTTGATGTTCCACTGCTCATTATGCTTGGACTCGAAACGATGATTCGGTTGGCAAAATTATCGTTCACATTCAGAATTTCTCAACTTATCATGGGGCGATCGTCAGATTCTTTCTCTTGGTATTGCATATCTTAGGTCTCGTCAAACTGGAGGTCTTGCGAGTTGTGACAAGCAAACCAACCTCAAAATCTTTCAAGAGCACGTGACGAAAATAACGACAGCTAATAAAACAAAAAAAATGGGTGGGGTTTAAAGGCATGGCGGGAAACCCTAAGACTTTTGGTGGGGGAAATGTCCCATTCCTCCAAAATCGAATTTTCGATTTTTTGATAGGATGCACGGATTGGCTCAGAGTTTGGCCTAAGCCTAATAAAGAGCCTGAGCCCAAGCCCAAGACAAAGGAAAGTCAAATTTCAGGCTGTCTTAGGAATTTCAAAGTTCCCCAGCAAAAGTCTTAGGGTTTCCCAAAAGGCGGCCCAAAGTTTCGTGCCACACGTTTCTCTTTCTTTTGGTTCTCAAAAAATTCGCAGCTTCCAAAAACCCATGACAAAAGCCCCTAAAATCTATAAGCATTTGTTCAATCAGTGCGTAATACTTTTTGGCAGGTCCCGTTGATATGTTTAAATGACCATGTCATCACGTTCACGTTGGGGCGAACTGATCAGGACAACTCAACTGTTAGTTTAGGTCTCTGTTCATGGATATTTTAACACCACGGTCATAGAGGTATCCGATCCAAATGGGGAACGACTTCGTGTACATCTCAATAACAACTACAATGCAATCACAGACTGGTCGCAATCGCATGCATAAATTTTTTATGACTCGAATGTACGATTTTGTTTACGCAAAAAATACCTGAGCTTCGTTCAACAGCACCAAAGCATCTGTGTCACTGCTAACAAAACAAAATTCTAAGAAAAAGAAAAACAATAACCTCACGCAGGAGTTCATGGCGAAAAAAGCTGTATGAACCACCAAGCACGGCTCGAGATAAATGCAGGTATACGTGATGAAGGTAATGGGTGGAATTCGAGTGCCCAAAGGTCAGTTGGGCGTAAAGGTCGGTGTAAAGTTCGGTCGAAACCTCGGTCGGCGTAGCTCGGTGTAAACGTGAAACATTACCTGTTATTAACGCGGAATGTTTCAAGTTTACACCGAGGTCTAACACATTGAGCTGTCGACCGAGCTTTCCACCGACCTTTACACCCAAGTGACCTTTACACCGTTTCGAAAATATCACCCAATGTTGAAAGAGGGTTCAAACATAAAAGCTATCGGCACGGGCGCAGACCAGTTAGGGTGGCTCTCAGCGCGCATTCAAACTTTGTCTTGTTTTGAGGCTTGAGCTCAAAGCCAACCGCAGGCCTGGCCTGATCAAGTACAAACGTAAACGACGCCCGGGGCAAAATGCGGGACCACCAAGATGTTACGATGAATGATAAATAGTGACATGAGCAAATGCACGATTGATAGGGTGGCAGCCTTGGAGCAGATCTAATTATCAAAAAATAATTTCATAACCGATGGGATATGCCAATTGCATGTAAGTGAGAACACAAAAGCATTGCACAACAAGTTACAATTATGTACTTTCGAAAAAAATTCAACGATGATCATCCTGTCAATCGAGATCGAGACACACACGAACATATGCAAGCAGTTTCACAAAGCCACGCGATTCAGCCAGCTGCATCAGGGTCTTGCCTTCGTTGTCTTGCATGCTCAACATTGATTGGGCTAGATCGAGATGGTAACGAAAGGGCGCAACCACTGCTTTCAACACGACCAACGCTTGATCATCATCAACTTCACGCGCGAAGCACATGAGCATCAATGGCGTGTAACCATGTGGATCTTGGGCGCACATGTCAGCTCCATAATCCATCAACAAGCTGACGATGTCGGCACGCAGCACACAACACGCTGAATGCAGCACGGTGCTCTGCAATCACTTGACAGCACCATACACGCAGTTGCACGATCAGAAATTTGGCCAAACATTCCCAACTCCGAGACCGAGCTCAGGTGGGAGTTAAAAATTACTAGTTTTAGGCCGCTCTCTGACAAAAGCAAAAAGTTTGACACACACTTTTTGCTTTTTGCTTTTGTCAGAGAGCAAAAGCAAAAAGTTGACTTTTTGCTTTTTGCTTTCGTCAGAGAGCAAAAGCAAAAACTTGAAAAAAAAAGCAAAAAGTCATCATGACTTTTTACGCCCAAAACCAGGCTGCACAAACCCGAAAATCAAAAATTACACAGGTCTGGAACACGCTAATGTTTGCTGCTTGTGCGCGCTGCACAACTTTTTGCTTTTTGCTTTTTTGCTCTCTGACAAAAGCAAAAAGTCAACCTTTTGCTTTTGCTCTCTGACAAAAGCAAAAAGCAAAAAGTGTGTTGTGAACTTTTTGCTTTTGTCAGAGAGCGGCCTTACCGAAAGATCCAGAGCCACCAACCTGAACGTTGTTGCGCACGTGCACGTCTGCCCCACGACCGAGCAACAAGCGTACGGCCTCGACATTCTTGCGACATACGGCGGTCCACAGTGCGGTGACCAGCGTGGTCGATTTGCGTTTTTCGATGTCGATGGTGTCTTGATTCAACAACAAACGCACGATGTCATTGCGATGGTACTCGATTGCCAGCATCAGAATGGTCTTCTCGTCCTCAATCGTTGCATTCGGATCCAGGCCTGCGGGTACATTCGCGTTTTTTAATTTCAACATTTTGGCCTGCAATGTCCACAGTGAAAAGACCACCAACCCAATCGCAACAATGTCTTGATGGTGTTAAATTTGACAGTGCGAATGTCAGGCAGCAGATCCGGTGTGAGCCAGTCAGTGCCACACTCAACGGCGAGCTTTTCGAGAGCGGGCGATGGATCGCCACAAGCAGGTGATGCCAACATCATTCGGGCCTACACCACAATTTTCGGAAATTCTTCGCAAAAAAAGCAGTTGTGGCCGACAACAGTTTCATTGATGTTCCAATAAATTGCATACTGTGACAAACCTCGCCGCGTACCACCTCGATCGCAAACGCGTAAACAGCGTCTTGATAGTTCTGCCACTTGTCGTTGATAGGTCGCACGCACGCCACACCACGCACCTCCATCTTGTTCTCTGGAACGCCTCTCTTCGGCATCTTGCGATCACCTTGCATGTCTCGGCGTGTTGAGAGCTAAAAATTTGCGGTGTTGCAGACAACTTCACTCAGAAAGAAGCATTACGAAAGTTCACACAACAACTTGGCTAACCAGCACTTGAACACATTGTTCAATGTTTGGTCGTTTGTTGGCATCCGCGCTCCACCACTGCACAATGTGCTTGTACAACGAAGGGACCTTGACATATGGGGGTGGATGGGCGCGAGCCAAAACATCAGGCGTTGTTGCGGTTTGCGGACTGATATCTGTGCAGACACTGGGTAGTGTACGGCTGAGCACCTCCCATGTGATCACCCCAAACGCGTAGATGTCGCAACGATAATCATAGAAGCGTTTCGGCGATCGTTGACCTGCAGCAGATGTTAACACACAGTAATGCATCACATTTAGTTGACAAGTTGGTCTGACCGCGACCGACTGGCGGCAACCCCGCCCTGTTGCGAGTCCTTGATTATTCTTTCTTATTTAGCGGTCACCTGACTGCCTGGGCCACGCCGATTGCGCTTTTCGTATCAGGCAACGGGTCGAAAAAGTTCTTCCAAAAGTATCGTCAATGCAGGCATTGGGTAGACGGTGGTGCGGCACACAAAACAGCGGTAAAAGAAGCAGCGGAGGCAAAAAGAGCGGCCATTCCAAGAGATGTGTAATTGACGCCTAAGCCTAGACCCAACTCTAAGCCTGAGCACAAGCCTATACCCAACTCTAAGCCTATACCCAACTCTAAGCCTATGTCCAAGCCTGATGTCCAAGATACGAGTTTAGTACATAGACAGCGGCCGCTATGTTTTCCGCCCCTGTATTTCCACCGCTGTTTTGTCAGTGCCCCAATGATGGCTCCCAACGCCCTGGACCGCGTCAACGGGGATGCCCATTTTTTGTTGGGCTGCAGTTGACGATAGAGTTGGTGCACTAATTTCGACATTCTGACCAGCGTTGTTCTCACAGTGCGCAAGAAAACAACTTTTACTCCGCCACGATTGGTTTGCTATCGTTATCTCTATCACAAATTAAGGCGCAACCAAATGGACAACCGCGTCCGGCAAAAGTTGACGCAGTCCATGGTGTTGGGATGTATCATCTGATAATGCGTGCGTCAAAGTGTACCTGGCAGTGCAGCGCTCTGCTCCGGTGCCCAATACGAGGGTGTGCCGCACATTGTCGTTAACTTATCAGCGTTTTTCGCTAGGCCGAAGTCACAGATTTTGAGAATTTGATAATCGGCAGAAAGAAGCATGCTGAAAATATACGCTATTTACGACATGGACGCATCATTTTGACTTGCAGCAACCAAACCAACTTCGAAGGTTTCAAATCACGATGTGCAATGTTGTTCTCATGCAAATGTTGCACACCTTGGGCACATTGCAACAGCCAGTGCACGGCAGATGATGCATCGTACGATCGTTTGTGCATGTGCAGAACTGAAAACAGTTTTTAAGGACTCCGTTGCAGAAACTTGTCAACCGCAGAAAATCTCAAATTTTTCCTTGCAACGTTGCAAGCATTCCAGAAGTCCACTTGCAATTGAATATGAAATACTGTATTACTTGCAAAATGCAAACGTTGCTTGCAGAACACCCTTTCCGACCTGGCAGGCTAATCTAGGTTTGGCTTAGTTAGCTCTGGGACCAACTCGTAATCGGGCCCCTTCACTGCATGCGTACGGGTCAAACTAGCCGTCCATCCCTGAGAAGGGTCGGTGAGAAACCCGATCAAGTGCGTAGAAGAACTGTCGGACATCTTCAGTTAATAACGCGAACGCGACCACGACTACCGGGCGCTTGGCTACCAACCAACCAGGGTCGGTGAGCGGGGAGCAGCTTACTGCGGAGTAGGCTATTCCCGGTAAAATGGCGGGATGCCGGCTTGGAAGAGTACCGGTGGCACGAGCCCACAAAAGACTTCTTTTTTAATGTTGACATGTGAACCTCAAATTGAGTTCTGCATACTAATAAACTGAAACCAACGTGCGTTCAGTGAACCGCCCTCCATGAACTCCATAATAATCAATGGGTCAGTGGGTGCGTTGAACCAACCCTCAATTTTAACGATGTTTTCGTGCTCGACACGCAACAGGTTGTCTCTCTGAAAATTTTTTCCACTCACGATGGAACAAATTGTTTAAGCCATATCAGCTGATGACCGCCCTGCGATGGGTGTGCTCTTGGGACGCCAATCACTTACTTCACGAGTGAATTCCCGCGAGTTGCGTGTCAACTTTTTGACGGCATACTTTTGGCCACCATACTCCGTGAGATACACCGTGGCGAACCCACCTTGGCCCAATTGCTGCAAAAATGCGGCATATATTTTACAATTGAAAGGTAAAATGCCATGATCCCACGCAACAAACAGACCTTCTCAAATTTAATGCCTTCCCACATTTTTGAGCAGCGAATTTGCTGGAAGAACTGAACAAACCTTGAACACGGGTTATCGAGCTGAACACAGGCAGGTCTTTGGGGGTACATTTGAGGACCAGAAACAGATACGTGCAACACAGCACAAGCAACGGAAATGCAAGGGCGACACGGATATTTCGAATGCAAAGTCTAAATTTGATTTATTCAAATTCCTAGGCTCTCAGCTAAATCAGAGTAACTTTCGAACACAGCAACATGATCAGACATTCCTTTGAGAATATTAGCGACTTCGACATGCTAAGCAAACTGTGACAGAACACAAAAAACATCACCACGGCATATTTTCGCAAAGAAACGGTGGACGAATCTCACATCAGATCGCATCTATCGTTCCACCAAGTACATGCCATACACATGTCGTTCATGTTGGTCTTCAAACTCGGGTACGAAATTGACCGTGACGATTTCATCAAAACCTTCGCTCACTGCTGGCTTCGTGTATTTCGAAAAGTGCATGTTCATCACCATGTCATTGACACCTGAAAGATAGAGGACAACTGATTACATTTTGAATAGTGCGCGTGCACGATGATAAGAACATAAACGGCAGTGTACCAGCATGTTCCTTATCCGGCCCGGTGATGAGTCGAAATCGATTATTGTGGAATGCATGTGCCTTGGTGACGTTCATGTCGAAGCAGCGACACGGTACCTAACAACAGTTGATCAACCAATATAACGTGTCCACATATAAACACGCACAAGCACATGTCTACTCACTTTTCTATCCTTTGCGACCTTCACATACCGTGCCCTTGATTCGACATCAGGATTCGTGTTATCGATTACAACTGATTTGCCTGAATCAAGCGCATCTTCGGCCGCTTTGACACATTTCTGCCAGGTTTTGAGCGTGTCACGATTGATCCACTCGTAACCCTGCTTGATAAAGGTGAGATGAAGTTACAGGCAACTTTCTCTGTGGGGTGACATGATCAGGACCGGGACATTTTCGATCACAACAAAAATATTCACTGTACTGAGCGGTTCATCAGAGGCTAACGGCAGGCAAATTGGAAAACAGATCTTTCAACAACCTTCACCATGTAAATTGTCAACACATCAACACAAAGGGCACATTGTATGAGAGCAAAAGGCACCAACCTGCTTGACGATATAATTCTGCGTGAATTGACTTTTGCCCGATGCCGGTGCCCCAACCATGACAATCAATTCCGGTTGTTTATCGGATTTCAATTTTGCAGCCGGCGGATTCAGAAGCGATGATGGGACATTGGCCATAAAAGCCTGCATTTTTGAATAAAACGAGCTCTCGCGCACGGGGCACCGCCCGCACGTGAAAACAGGACAAAAATTGCTGCTGTTCAAAAATTAATGCCGCACAAACCACATCACTTTTGAAAACGTTCAGGTTCAGTGATAAGACAGACCTTTGGGTCGAATTCGGGCATTGTGTAATTCTTGGTTGGATTCTGGTTCAGAAAGAATTCTTCGGGTGTCTTGAATGTCACCCCGAGATTCAGCGCGAACAGACGGTCGCTGCACGAGAAGTCTTTCTTTACGGCTTTCTGAAAATGAAATAAAATTTTTGTCTAATATCTAATTTAAAGCAGTAAAAAGTCGACGAACCCCTTGTGCAGGTCGACCAGCAGCGTCGCCGACAAAAACGGATTGTTTTCGATCGACGACCGTTTTGCGGTTGCAATCATTTTCCAGTTTGTCCCACATGCCCGTGTAAGGTTTGCGGTATTTCAGGGCTCCGGGTGAGACGAAGACCTGATTAAATTTTAAAAATTAACAAAGACTATCTCCGACAGTAATACGTTTTGTGGAAAAAGCATCCCAACAAACTTGTACGGGCGCCTTTACCAGTTTACAGATGGCTTCGATTTTTCGCTTGAATGCCGGCAAGCTGACTTTGCCAGTACTCAAACCTTTCTGATTCGTCATGAAGACGATTTTGACATCTGAACATATCAGGTGCATTAAACCTTGTTTTTTTTTCATCGTAATTATTAAAATGATAACTTTCAGACGAACCCTCTTTATCATGCAGCTGATTTAAACGGCCAGGGACTTCTGCATACAAGAACTTCCAATCATTTTCGTCTTTGGCGAATGTGCGGCCAGATTTGGTTGTGATTATCGTTCCTGTCAAACATATGCCATTATAAGAATGACCAGTTTCCAAACTAAATATGGCACACAACGTTATTGTAAACGCAAGCAGACATACCATCAATATCAAACGCAGCGATCTTCGACCGACCCGTGACATCCCCTGAATCGAAAATGTGTAGGTCTGGGGCGTCCAGCCAGTTGCTCGAGCTCGACTTGACTGCTGCAAACGGAACAACAACGTTCAGTCCACCCTGATTCGCATAACATTTGACCGGGGATGGGTCACGGCATGTAAAATTGGGTGGGCTATACTGTTCATCACTATCGGTTTCACCATATGGAGGGCCACCATGAGGACACGCACTACATGATCAGTTCGAAAATAAGACGGGCCAACCAACTTTTCGGTGATGAGCCGTTGTCACTGTTCGATTGATCGGCTGATCGTTTCGGCATCGTGTTCGTTGTGACTTGACAGACTGCTGAAGGTCACGATAAATCACGTTCAATCGCAACGTGGCATATTTCGACCCAGGAGTAAACTAAGATCCTGAAAAAGCCACTTGTTGCCATGGCACGCGGACCGAAACGTGTTGCTCAACTATTTTTGGCTGAGCTTGCAGACCGACAAGTAGAAGACACGGTCCTTTTGTACAGTCACAACACAAACTAACTAGTGCTGACAAAAGCAGACACGCCAACAGTGAACGCCGAACATAAGCAGTGTCGAGTTTTTGAACATGAAAAACTTTTGCAACGTGTCTGGACAAAACGCATCACGTCAAACAAAGTGACTCATTCCACGAGACCCAAAGTAAAGTGCCATGTGACCATTTGGAATGTGTTGACCCACATCTTGGGACGCTGCAAGGTTCATGTCCCGATCAACACGAGAAAATAAGAGCGGACACGAATGTTAGACAGGTAAAGTAGGTTAGCTCGTGCGAGCCCATAGTCGAAAACTAAGTAACACATGCATAAGGGGGGGCTGGGTCGGCCTCCTCCTTCGCGTGTTTGCGGGGCTGGTTGTTGTGCGTTGCTGTTGGTTTTGGTTGGCGTCCCGCCCCCTCTTAGTGGGTCGTTCGCCGGCCCTCCCTCCCCTTTCAGCACACCATGCGACAAACACGTTCAACCTTGAATAATTTTTATTGTTCATGAGTTTGTCTTGAAATACAGCAGCATGAGCTTAATGAATTATCTGAGCACAATGTTACAGTAATTTTGAGCAAGATCATAATCTTACAACATGTAGCAACATCATTTGTTGCGTCTGGCCAGAGCGCGTTTGCCCTCTCCAATCGCGGGCCGACCCTTGCCTCTTTTTGTTCGCAATCTTTCAATCTCATCGTTGAAATCAAGATGTTCATCACGGTACAGACCTAAAAATTTGGGGTGATTATGACCACGCAAATGTGCATGGACACTATACTGCAAGTTGTATAGTCCAGCCACGTGCTCATGAGACGACTCTTTTTAAAGCTTGCTTGGCCAGATTCAAAAATGCGCCGGTTGCACGGGTTTTCGCAAACAAAAGAAAGAGATCGGGCCGAGAGACATGATGACAAGTTCCAGCTGGCTGACCTCAATTTGTTGCGTGCTGACGCGAACAGCAACATCGTTCAACACACAACTGTTTTGGGAGTCAAAAGGGAATTTACGCACCGAGGTGGAGAGCGTGATTTTAAAAAATACATGCATTTCTCTTTCTTTCATTTCCGAAATACGTGGAACCGGAACATTATTGGATCCGTTCAAGTCAACTTCAAAATAAGTCGTCTCATGAGTTCGTGGCTGGCCTATACAGCGTGTTCGGGGTGCCGTTTCGACTGGTTTACACAGACGTGCGGTGCACCAGGTCATCATCAGTGTGTATAAATGTTCCAGATGGCCAAGTGAGCCCAAAAAAACAGAGGAGCCGGTCCATGTGAAACGTCACTGACCTTTCAACCTCAACAACATGAATAGTTCGTGAAACATCGGATGTGGCGGAAAATAATCGGGCCTGTATCGTTCGTTCAGATTGTCTGGTTTCTCAGCGTGCAGGTTGATCACTTGTTGGGTTCTGAAATTTTACACGAACAAAATAGACAATACTGATCGGATCAAAACATCAAAATTTGACAAATAAAAAACTCTCACTTGGGATCCAGACGTTTCGTGGGCTCGCCAAAAATGCGGTCGGATAAATATTTCATTTGACGGGCGTATAACGACGGCCGTTTTGGCAACGGAACCCACGGCATTGTGCTTCGAAACTAAGGATTTGAGCATAAAATGCCATTCGAATTTTACATTTTTGCAAGTACATTGGTGGTGGGAAATCAAACCCTTCTGTTCATGATGAAACACAACACACTTTGTCACAAGAAAAAATTTTATAAAAAATTCAAGTCATAACATAAGAATTGAGATCAAATAATCAACAAGAGGAAATGCACATAAATGATGCACATGCGTTACATGTAAAATATATCTCAGTTTGTCTTCGATTTGATGAAGAAAGCTGCTATGTTTTTCGTTCCCTTGCTGGCTGTCTTTAGCTGCTTCTGCTTGGCCGTCAGAGTAGGCGCCTGGATTTCAATATGAATCATACGAAACATCCTTTGTATACGACAACAGAATTATTGTTTGAAAACCAACCTTTTTCGCAGCCACTTTTTCATTCAAGCTGTAGTCCTCCGTCGGTTCACACAACATATCATCGGCCTTTCGCTTCTGAAAAGTAATCGAATTTATCAAAGTTGCAGTTGCATGATGAACTTTTTAGTAATACAGCTTAACCTTATTCGACTCAACGAGCGCCTTCTCCGTTGTCACCACCTCGTCTTGTATGTTCATATGATGTTTCAATGCGAGTGACATCTCAGCGGTCAGATAGTCGGACATCATACCGAACGCATAACGTTGCAGGCTCGAATCTGCAATCGACTGCACATTTTGGATGTTCACCTTCTGGATGTTGAAACAAATGTAATCGACCAACCATTACTGATGATGCTCTTGTGCACACCAAGGCCGGCATCGTTCTTCAACAAATCGGCACATCGATTCGCCCTGTCAGCCAACCAAGCCAAGCATTTCGATTCATTGTACTTGTACACCGTGCACTCACCGGAAATCTCTGTGATTGCAATAATATCACAATGTTTTAATTGCAGACAGAGATGGCAAAACCGTTACCTTTACTGTCAGCCACTTTTGTCAGCGTTTGCAGCACCGTAGTCAGTTCAGTCAATTTTGACGCACACGCGTCCGTAGAATCTTCAAGAATTTGATCCAGCGGCAGGTAGTTGCGCTGCAACATTAGGGCGAAATTGAAGGCGCAGCTGCAAGTCACCGCTACAATCGTTGGCCGATAATCAAACTGGTGGTGACGATCGGATCGGACCGGTCTTAGTTCACTGTAAGCGGTTATACTTGCGCGCCGAAAAAAACGTGTTTTGTTCCGAGGCCTGGAAAAATACGTTTTCGTTTTTCCGGAAATTTTTCCAAGTGCCAACAAAACCACTGTAAATGGGTACTAAACAGTTCCAAATGCGCATTTTTCAAGCTCCAAGGGCATTTTTGGTCTGTTTCAGACCATTGCCCGACAAAATTTTCTCCAAAATCGGCGTTTTTAGGCCATGGGTATCCTAAGTACTGGAAAACATTTGAAAAAAACGGATTTTTCCAAAAATACATTTTGCGGAAAAATACGCAAGTATATAATCCGTCGATCTTCATCCCAGACTGGTGCAATAGAATATTATTTCGGCAACACAATTGATGATTGCACCTACAATCATCAACTGTGACGCCGACATAATATTCTGAAACGTATCTCACACCCACCTTTGTGCGTGCACGCAAGTCAGGCAACACCAATAGCACCGGATGCACACGTGCACTCAGCCATAGCGCGCCGTCCTCAACCACGCCCTCTCCAATGAACCACGAGCGATGCGGGTCATCGTGTTTGAGCAGTTCGTATATCTGCTCGCGATTCCGTAGAAACAGTGCCGGCGAACCTAAAATTGAAGATTGGGTGAGGTTTCCTTTAGAAATTTGCGGGTGAGAGACAAGTTAGCGAACCCGATTTAGGGTGACGTAGTTTCAGCACAGATCTTTCATCTTGGTGATCAGCGGATTCTGAAACGCAACATAACAAATATCCCACACCTTGCAACAGGACAATCGCCAAAATAACCATTTTTACCCGGCAATGCCATGACGAGCACTTTCGGTGCATCGACGTCACCAACAGGAGGGCCGCGTGCAGTTTGAGCACCTGATGTTTCATTACTGTTACTACTCGTAGATTGTGAGCGTGTGAGTCGCGGCATGGCTGCACGCTGTGGCACCCGTATAAAACTGGATAATTTGAGCAAGATTAGGTTTTGAAATTGAACCCAACATCAAGTGCCAACTCACAAACGGTACAACCTGCAAGTGCAAGTGTCGAAAAAAACTGTGGTGAATGATGAAACGATAATCACGGAGATTATTTTCATGAATTTATGCGTCGTAAGAATTCGCACAATGGCGACCAACGTGTAACAATGTAATGATATCACAGACTTTTGTGCAGCACAATCGCAACAGAATCATTCGGTTTGAGCAAGGCTAAAATGGACCCAGTTGTTTTGCCGAGATCAATTTTGTGTTCTGAAATCAGTTGGAATCCAATGGTCAAGCACGTTTTGCGTAGTGCATCACACAGCAATGTACTCGTCAGGAGCACACAACGACCATTTGCACGCAATAATCTGAAATTGGGAGAAAGCATGTGGTTTGCCATTTTTGGATGAAGTCCGCATCAATAATTTTTTATTTGCATTTGAAAGTCGGGACTTTAGGGGCAGCTTTAACCCAGCGTTTTCATGCCTTAGCCATGAAACGAAGTCTTCGATGCAAACTGCATTGCACCCAAAAACTCTGAAACACTGTTTGCCAATCGAGCTCTTCTCACCGAAAGCATTCAGCAGCGGTCACGGGATACATCGCTTCAGCATCAGCTATGGTGCCACATCGATATCCAAACGGAAGATCACACACGATTCGATCGATGCAGCAGTCGCGGAAGGGTAATCCTGCAATATCGAATTACAGTCTACCCTCTGGTGAATCGATCGCGACCCCAGAGATTCACAACAGAGGTTCATTATCGAGAGGGTCGGATGCACACCAATAAAACGATGAAAAACCATCGACAAAAAAACCAAATCAGGGCACTCACTTCTTGCATCCGATTGTATTATCATGCAGTTTAGTGACTTCGAAGTTCCATCAATTTTGCTGAGGTATTCGAAATTCTCTGCCGCATATTTTAAAGCTGTGCCATCGCTATCATTCGCAAATGCGGCCTGAAATTGTAGTCATGAAGATAGTTGCCGCGTTGAAAACGGCTTTTTTTCCTGAAAAAAACTGGGGTTCCCCTATGCTTATAACTAAGGTTCTTTATCGGAAAAGAATCACCAAATCGCCGAAAGTCACAAAACAGCCACACCCACCAAATTCGGACAGTCACACAGTGCCTGAACGAGCAAGGTGCCTTTGCCGCACATCGGATCCAGAAGAACGTGACCGGACTGGATATCACTCAAACAAATCATCGCATCGCATATGGTGCTGCGCAAACCGGCATGTTTGATATGGGCTCGTTCAGCTGATGACTTGCTGAAAAGTTTGTGAAAAGTCTTTTGTTAATTTACACGAAATTATATTTCAAAATGAATACTGCTTGGTGCTTGTGTACCTTTGAACAGGTATTCCGACAAACAGATGTGTCACGCCAGCGTGCAAGTAGATTTCCACATCAGGGCGTTTGAGATCAGCTGTCCAGCCGAGTTGATCGAGAAACGGTTTCGCCACTATACCGCAAATTTGCTGAACATGAGTTCACATGATTCGCACGGGCACAACAATAGTTCACGATCACGAGGAAAGGGAATGACTACAATACTCTCACTGACCGGCTTGCATTCCATCGGGACCCGATCCGTCGATGAACGAAAATTCACTCGAAATGTGGTCATTTGTTTGCGTCGTTTTCGGCCATTCACGTCGTACGACCACTGCAGTCGCACCCAATCGTCGTGCGCTCGGTTCAGGCCACGGACCAATGTGTCTGACAACCATGTGCTAACGCTATGAATCACTGAAATCACATTGACAGTTTTTACTTTTTAACACGACTGAAAATGAACAAAACCAATCCTTTACAGTAATTACCCGCCTGGTTGATTGTTGCGTCTGAGATCATCATAGCACAATACGCCAAGTTTGACAAACAGACGTTCAGCAAACGGCAGACTCCTCAGCGTTTGAATTATTGACGAACTTGGCTCAATGGAAAACCCCAACTTTCCATCGTAACAGGTCACATGCTGGGCCTGATAAGATAAAACTTGTCTTCCTGTTTCGCAACCTATAATATTATAGATTAAAGAGCATGCTAGAAACCTTTTCTTCGCGCAATTTCGCTTCCAAAAACGTTTCCAGTCCCCGACCAACGGTGGCGAACAAATCAATCATATCGCTTCAGATCGTTCGCATCAACGAAATCCTTTGGTGCGTCTGAATGTGAAAGCGTGTTTTTTGGTTAAAAACTGAGGTGTGGTGCAGTGGTGTCTTTAGGGGAGCGGGTTGGGAGCTGGGAGGGGGTTCCCCCTGCTGGGTATCCTTGTATTGGAATCCTGAATTTTCAGCCAGGGGGTGTCATGGTATCCTGACATTTTGGCCCAGAGTATCCTGAACCCTACAAACCCAAGAAACTAGCAAAAATTAAATTTTTTTGCGCATATTTGATAAAAATCGCGCGCTGCTCGTTTTTTGACCGTTTTTCCACAAATTGCCTTGCAAATAAGTAAAATACATTTCCAGGTGTTTTGAGAACATTTCATGGGGTATGCAGGTATCCTGACCTTTTTTGGGGCCAAGCAGTGGTAAAGCTAAAGGCAGTCTACGGGAGGTTGTCACTCAGCCCCCGAATACCGTAACCCACCGCAAGCGAGATCGTTGCGAGACCCATGCTGATCGCTGCTTATCGACACGTGTATTAGCGTCAGCAAGCTGGAAATTGTCATCGTGTCACCAAAACTTGGAAATATTGGTTGGTGTTGGCGCTAACACGCAAAACATAGATAAAAAACAAAATGGTCTCGACACGATCCTTGCAGATCAAAATTACGGTGGGTTACGATATTCGGGGGCTGAGTGACAACCTCCCGTAGATTGCCTTTACCCAGGCGGGGCGGCAACCTACCGTACCACCCAAAATGCGGGGCGGCAACCTACCTACTGTACCAGCCGCGCTAGGGGGGGTCGTACCACTTGGGGGGGGTCATCTGGAAACCGAAATTTTTTGTCTAAATACTGAAGAAAATGTGGCCTAAAACACTAATTTCGCGCGCAGCGCGCGATTTTTCGCCTATATGCAGACAAATATGCTAATTTTATGCAATTTTAAGCCAAAAATAAATGTTTTGGGTGAAAAGTTAGGTGGGGCGGCAACCTACCTTCTGTACCAGGGGAGGGGCGGCAACCTACCAATGGGCGGCGGTATTGGTTGCACAATGACTTTATAAGAATTGGTCAATTTTTTTTCCTGAATCGTAAAGAGGGAAAGTGACGGAATGGTGACGTTCAGAGGTCGCAATCGGGCCGGCCCGACCTCGGGCCGGGCCGGGCCGGGCCGGGCCGGGCCGGGCCGCGATTTTGGGCTTTTGGCTCGGGCCGGGCCGGGCCGGGCCGGAGATTTGGAGGGTCGGGCCGGGCCGGGCCGGGCACCCCGGCCCGAAGCTTCTGAAGTGACTTTATTTTACTGAAAAAGTAGGGATTTTTTTGTCAAAAATACTAAAATTTCTGACGGATTCGGCAAGCAAGTGATCAGTATTGTCTCTATCTGACGACCATTTCATGGAAAACAATGTATTTTCAACCAGTGGTGTAGCTACCCAGGCGGGGCGGCAACCTACAGTACCACCAAAAATGTGGGACGGCAACCTACCTACTGTACCGGCCGGGCTAAGGGGGAACAAAATTTTTTCGGTCGAAATTTTGAAGAAAATGTGCTCTAAAACGCTAATTTCGCGTGTAGCGCGGCGATTTATCGCCTATTTGGAGTGAAAAGTACCGATTTTATATACCATTTTGAGCCAAAAATCGCAACTTACTGTACTAGCCGCCTGCGGCGACCTACCTAGTGTACCAGGATGGAGCGTCAACCTACCTACCTATACCTACTGTACCTAGGGGGTACCCCCACCCCCTGCAACACCGTTGTTTTCAACCAAAAAATAGGTTCAAAAAAATCGCAAAAATTATGACAAAACTTGGGTTAAAATCTGAGCCAAAAAATTCGGGCCGGGCCGGGCCGGGCCGGGCCGGAGATTTGGGGGTTCGGGCCGGGCCGGGCCGGAGATTTGGGGGTACGGGTCGGGCCGGGCCGGGCCGGGCCGGAGATTTGGGGGCTCGGGCCGGGCCGGGCCGGCCAAACCCGGCCCGATTGCGACCTCTGGTGACGTTGCGTTGCGCAATCGCACACAATGCATGTGGTAAAGAGAATGTTTCAGACCTGCGCGAACGTGGTTGATCTGCTGGATTCTTTTCAGGTGAAAATGTTTTGTGAGAATAACAAATAGCACAGTGGTTAAGAGTGACTGAACGTGAAAATCAGGATTGATTTGATGATTTCTTATATGGTCATTGTGCGACCAATACCAGGTGAGGGGCGGCAACCTACCTACTGTACCTAGGGGGGACCCCACCCCTCCCCCACCCCCAGCTACACCATTGGGGCCAAGTGGCCAACCCCTCTGGCCGGGTATCGTGGCATCTGATATCCTGAATTTTCGGTCAGGGGTGCCCTGACGTTTTGATTTCCCAAAGACGCGTCAGGTCTCACGAAGGAAAGGGAAACATAGGCGGCAATGCGTTGCGTGTGTTTGGCCTGCTGTGCACTGCGATTGCGGTGCAAACTTTGTGTGAGATGAGCGCGCAGCATAACATTTGAACTGAAACATTCCCACCCAGTTGTGCACAGCTGATGTGTATTGCACTGCACAGCAGCAGCAGCAGTGAGCGCAGGCAGGGTGGTTGCAACAAGCATGTGGTGTTTGCCGTGCCGATGAAAAACGTGTTCATCATTCTTACAGCAGTTTTCGCAAACCCCAGCAACATCAGCACTGCACACCACTTGCCATCATCATGTTGCCAACGAATCGTTTCCGCCGTATTCTCAACAACCAACAATTGTCAACCTTCAAACGCCACATGCAATCTCTGGTCAACGCCGGCTGGCTTCGGGACGCCATCGATTCCAAACAGTCAAATATTCGCATTCTGCACGCATCAATGCAAGATTGCGATGACTACAAAGCGTGCCATATTCCTGGCGCTCGATGCTTCGATCTGGCCATCGCAAGGGACACCAAGAGCAAGTACAAGAACACGTTTCCATCGCGGTCGAAATTCGTGACGTTAGTGCACCAACATTTTGGCCGGAATCCAGTTAAGTTGATCAAAATGTTTCACAAACATGACAATTTTCCATTCATCAGCTACGCACGTTCACTCGGCATCAGCGACGAAAGTCACATCGTTGTCTACGATTCGAATCCGTCCACTCCGTCGATGTTCCCAGGCGCACGCGCGTGGTTCCTTTTCCGTGCGTACGGACATCGAAACATCAGTGTACTCAACGGTGGACTGGTTGACTGGCTGAGAGAACAAATGCCAGTGTCTCAAGCTGATAATGACCGCGAAGTTGGTATTTTATTCTTACTTTTTCTAGTTAACTATTGACCTGGTTGAATGTGTTAATCCGTGTGTATTGGTTTTTCAGGTATCCAAACCGGAACCAGGCAATTTCGGTGAAACTATCGACAACAAAGATATGAACAGGCCGATCACATTCGAAGACGTGGTGGACAACATTCGGCACAATAACACGCGATTCCAGTTGGTGGACTGTCGATCGGAGGAGAAGTACCAAGACGAAGGTGAACTGGCCCAATCACCAAACGAACTGCATAACAAAGCGCACATACATAGGAACCCATGAATGTTCAGATTGTCCATCGCACATTCGTGGCGCCAAGAATCTATACTACAGACATGTCGTGGATGGTGAGACCGGCTTGATGCGCAGCATTGACGATCTGTGGTCGATGTTTCAAAAACACGACATTGACCTGAATCGACCAGTTCGAACGCATTGCATGACCGGCGTCACTGCGTGTGCCGTGTTGTTTGCGGCCGATTTGTGTGGCGCGAAGAACTATGGATTGTATGATGGTGAGTGAATGCACAAATGAACATCATCCACCATGTTGCATCAAAACGCACATGTTGAGTCGCTCAGGTTCGTGGCAAGAGTTCTCAGATCGAGCAGCGCCTGCACTGTTCGCCCACGCTGACGACGAAATGTGATCAGTGATTATCTTGCGTTTATTTGTGACAGACGACATTTGTTCCTCAGTTGCATTGTGTGCCTTTCATCTTTTGATGATAAGATTGATGAAGCTTCGACATTTTACGGTTGGGCGGGTTGTCTCAGTCGGATTCTTGCACTGAACTCAGTGGCAATAATTCCACAGCTCACTGCGTTTCCCAAATATATCATCATGCTGATATCTTCCCGATTACAAATCCTAAGCCTTTCTTGGTGCCATTTTGCTGCTCTCCGACGATGCATCGCTGGCAGTAACGGCAGCAAAAGCCTGGTGAATGCCGACTGGCTGCGAAACGCGATCGCTGCCAAACAACCGAATCTTCGCATTCTCTATGCCTCATTCCTGCATTGTCATGATCACAAGAACTGCCACATTCCCGGTGCTGCTTGTTTCGACATATTGGCCGCCCGCGACATACACAGCAAATACAACAACACCTTCCCCACCAGGCAACAATTTGTGGCGTAAGTCTGTGGCAATAGTGGGACCAACAAAATCTTTGGTACAATAGTAATCGATTTCAACGGTTACAGCTACGCTCGTTCACTGGGCATCAATGACGACAGTCAGATCGTCGTGTACGATGCCGACACCAAAACGCCATCCATGTACCCGGCCGCTCGTGCTTGGTATCTGTTCCGCGCATTCGGCCATCGAAACGTCAGTGTGTTGAACGGCGGGCTGTTGAATTGGTTGAAACATCAAATGCCTGTCACTCAAGGACAAGAACTAGTACAGGTTAGTTGCTGCTGGGCCCTGGACAATTCCATGGGTGCTGTTTGGCACTCAGACCACAGGCACAAGAGGGCTGTAACCCTTCAGTTCATACCATGGGAACTCGGCAATTTTGGTGAAACATCAGCGAACCAAACCACAATTGGAGTGATACCGTACGAGGATGTGGTGGACAACATTCAACACAACAACACGCGATTCCAATTGATTGATTGTCGGTCCGAGGACAATTATTATGGAGGAGGTAAATCATTGCTGCAACTGGAATTTTGTTGGACGGACAGTTTTAAGGCCGCCCTCAGACAAACGCGAAAAGCGAAAAGCAAAAAGTTTTTCAGCGTAGTCATCATCCACAGCGCACGCCAAACAGCCTCTGAAACATTTTGTTTGAGCATCACTGTGGTTTAGGCCCGTGGTTAAGGAGTTGCTGTTGTGCTGAACTTTTCGCATTTCGCGTTTGTCTGAGTGCGGCCTAAGCCAAACTGGCAACAGTCAAATTTTTTAGACGGAGCCAATCACGCTCGTGGCGCCAAGAATCTGTTCTATCAACGCGTTGTGGATGGTGAAACGGGTCTGGTGCGCAGTCCTGACGAGCTGCGATCGTTGTTCCAAACTCACAACATCGACTTGAATCAACCGGTTCGAATGCATTGCACGACCGGCGTGACTGCGTGTGCCGTAATTCTGGCGGCTGAATTGTGTGGCGCTAAAGACTATGGACTGTTCGACGGTATGACGTCTCATTTTATCAGCAAGTCAGATGATGTGTCGCCAAATCTATTTCATGCAGGTTCCTGGCAAGAATTCGTTGATCGAGCGCCAATTGATTTGTACGCCAAATTGACAGACAAACTAAGTGAAGAATAAAGTGACAATTACAAAATGTGATATCGTAAATTTCTAATTTCGTCACCTCGACCTCATCCATTTTTACAGACTCAGGGACTGGCTCACGTTCGTTGTCGAGGCAGGCAATAAGCTCAACACACAGTCAACAAGCCAAGCAGCTGGCACACACACAGCTTGTGTTACTGAAACATGTGAAACGCACACGAGCCAAGCAGCGTGGCTTGCTGACGGTGTGTCGAGCTTGTTGATTGCTTCGACTTCGAACGGGAGTTTCCCAGCGTCTGTAAAATGCACGTGGCAACGAAATTAGAAACATACTATATGAAACAAAACTTACATAATGCATTTTTGCCATGACCGTTTACTTTTGTCAACTGGGGTTCGGGTTGTGTAAACTACTATAAACTACTTGTGGGATATAAGATTGCGAAACGCTGTTGCTGCAAAACCAGGCGTTACCCGTAACACGGCGGTGTTGAAATATCTTGACCTTGATTGCCTGTGACTGCGCAATATGGCGCAATAATGCACTTACCCTCTATCCACCACCAACGCTCCTGTTCATTTCCAACGCTTTTTCATCTGTGCGATCGAATGAACTCACCAACAATACTACCCCTCCAAATAACGCGTCATGACGCAGAGCAAACGCCGAGCACCACCGTGCATGTGGCTCATGCATTGCTCTGTGCACGAACCGACGACACGGTCGTTGATGGACAGGAGGCAAAGGCATGGATTCTGGTTGGCGAATATCCGTTGCTACATTTCATTTTGGACTGAATACTGTGAGTTTTTTGTAAAAAAGCAACCATTCAGCTCATGCCCTTTCGCTGTCACGTGGCCATCTTTTAAATTCTGATCGCACTGACGATTAACTGGTTACGGAAAGTCTGCGAGTGCGGAAAGATTCAAACGGGCAGTCGAAAATTACATTTTTGCACAATTCACGTTTATTACAGATGATCGTCCGCCACGACGGAAAGATAGGATTCCCCGGCGGTGGGATCGATGCGGGTGAAACGTGGGAGCAGGGCATGAACAGGGAACTACGCGAAGAAATTGGCATCGATGAAAACTTGGTGCAGGTAAATACGCAATTTTCTAACAAACGGCAAATCAACGCAGAAGCAAAGTTAGACCAACCGACAATAAATAGGTGCTGTGATCCGACATGCAGGTCACCAAAGATCACTACGTTGCGTCGGCACGTGCCCCGGATCGGGTTGACTTCTGTGGTCACTTGTATATGGTCGAAGTGTCGGATGCGGCGTTCAAGCAAATTGAACGGGACGCATTGGCAGCTGAACATTTTGGACATGAGGTTGATTGCCGGTTCCAATCTTGGTGACCGTATCGGATCTGCCTAATTCACCAGCCCTTTCAATATGAGAGTTTCTGCCACTGATTGTTGCTTGTCTGCATTCGAACAAGTGACAAGTCGAAAATAGCGGCACAAAGAATTTCGAAGTATTCTTAATTGAAGAAAGTCAGACCAGACGACCACGGGCAAGGCGGATCGATTCGATCACCAACAACTGGGTATTGAATACCCTTCAGCAAGAAGCTTTTCATGTTGACCAACGAAAATTGACACAGGTATTGGGCACATTGCGAGTACCGTTGTGGACCAACCACCGTGGACACGGATTGCCCACTTTCCTCCAAAACCAATTCGCCGGCAATTCACGCGATCAATTATTGGCGGGCGTAAAACGTATGAACATCGATATTGAACAAGCCAAATAAGTGACAATCACGATAATTGTTTTCAAATGATCGATTACTGCAAGATTGTTTGTGCGATATCAATCAAATTGACCTATAATGATTACCTTACCTCACTATGCACCAAAAAAATGTCTCACGAGCTTACAGGTGGTAGTCTAATAATGAATCAACCACCGGACAATAAGCAGTGTACAACCTTCAGGTTCAACACATGAACAAATACACATAAAATGATGAAGACTAGACCTCTAAAAAATTTCGGACAAATCAACAAACAGCGAATCACAATGCACCGATTACGGAATGATGATAAGAGCGCAATTTCACAATTGCAATTTTCATATTCAATAATTCGATCACTCAGGCCGGGGTCACCTCAGGCCGCCCAGGTTTTATTCAAATAAACGATTGCGGACGTCGTCAGCTTGGGTCCGATAAGCGGGTTCATTTGATGCAAAAAAGCGAGGATCCAGAACATCCAACAGCAAATAGCAGTTAGCACGAGCATCGTTTGGAAGATACCTGACACACATGTGCACTTAGAAATGTTTGGCGTTTCAACAATGAACCGCTGGACCAACGACGAACGCCCACTCACCTCTGTTGGGTCCTTTCGGAATCAGCCAAGGGCCACCGCCACCGATGACGGCCCATATCAGCGTGCCAATAAGAACAACCAACCAATTCGACATTCTGTGTTTGATTTGCAACTGCCAATATATTTATTTCGGTTTTCGATTGTGCGATCGCAATCAATCAACGCTTTGTCTGTGTTAAGTTGACTGACAGGCACACTCGACGTTTATTGTGCTGGTTGATTGACAGGCTGGGAACTCGAGAACAGGTTTCTGTGAACTTAACGAACTGATGACGCGGGGCAGGTCGAATCCTGAAATACTTTGCAAAAAATTGCTTTGCTTGTGGTTGCTACCGTATTACCTCCCACCAGTGTAGTTCCTGGGGGGAGGGGGTGGGTCCCCCCTCGGGTACGTCTGTTCCCCCTCCATGGTACGCCTGCCCCACTGTTCCCCCTCCGGGTACGTCTGCTCTGCTCCCCCAATTTTTACCTAAAATAGGCAAATTTTGGCCTAAAATAGGCATTTTTAGGCATAAAATGAGTGATTTTTAGGTCAATGACGTCAAAAATCGCCAAAATACCTTATTTATTGAGATTTTTTCCTAAAAGAGGCAAAAATGAGCCAAATTTTCGACCTCAAAAATGACTTTTCTCCAAATTTGGGTCCTCCCCCCCTTCCGGGTCCCTCCCCCCAGGTGGGTACGTCTGTTCCCCCTCCGAAAAAAGGGGGGTACCGCCTGTTCCCCCTCCGGACCAGGAACAACACTGCCTCCCACCTCCAATAAAAGGGGTCATTCTATTGTGTGTTGGAGCTTGGAGCATGCACTTGTGCTTGTATTTTTTCAAAAAAATTAGGCTTGTTGTGTCAAACGTTGTTCAAGCTTGCGTACACAGCAGAATACGGCTTTTTTTAACCATAAATGACGCTGTTAAAGGTAGAAAATACCCTAAACAGGCAATTTTCAGAGACATTATTAAAAGTGATTTTTTTACCGGTGGACCAAATGAAAAATAGAACCCCATTAATTGCCCCCCCCCCCCATAAATTAAACCCCACCCAAACGACCCTAGTGAGAAAATAGACCACCCGGGTTCTATTTCCGACGGTATCTCCCCCTCTCTGGTACAGTAACAAACAGCATCGCATCTCCCCCAATTTTTCAAAAATTTCACCGCAAAAGTACCCTTTTCTGGTCCAAATCCGCGTCAAAATCGACCAAAAGTGCGAAAATTTGCGCGCGCGATTTGCGCACATTTTAACCTGAGGAAAAAACTTTTTTGTTTTGCTGCATTGCAACGCTGCCCTCAGCCCTCACTCACCCTTGTCACCCCAGAGATTGGAAACGGGCCGAGCCGGGCCGCGATTTTGGAGTTGGTCGACCGGCACGAGCCCGTCCCGGTATGCCTAAATTTGAACGAAATTGCCATTTTTTGAACCAAAATTTTCAAAATTTTTGCGCAATAACATTTCCTAGTTCTTGATCTTTTCAGTCATCGTTTTTGAAGAAAGCAGTAGCTACCCATACCCAGGCCTTTGCTTTGCAGCAATCAACCTACTGTACCACCAAAAAAGCCTGCCTGCAATCAACCTACCTACCTACTGTACCGACCGGCCGAGCTGGGGGGAGTCGTCCGGGAACAAAATTTTATGGCTTACATATTGATGAGAATGTTCTCTTAAGCGCTAATTTCGCGCGTCACGCGCGATTTTTCGCCTACATGGAGTAAAAAATACCGATTTTAAACCATTTTGAACAAAAATTATACTGTAAAAACCTAAACACAGTCACCCCGGAATAGAGCCCCCCAGTAATACAGCCCCCCGGAATAGAGCCCCCACCCCTGATTAACAACCAGTGTAGTTCCTGGTCCGGAGGGGGAGATAGCGGACCCTCCGTTTTTTTCGGAGGGGGAGATAGTGTACCCCCGAGGGGGGAAGGGGGGAAGACCCAAATTCGGGAAAAAGTCACTTTTTGAGGTAGAAAATTTGACATATTTTTGCCCCTTTTTGGAAAAAATTCTTCATAAAAAGGGTATTTTGGCGACTTTTGAGAACATTGACCTGAAAATCACACATTTTAGGCCTAAAAATGCCCATTTTAAGCCTAAAAATGCCTATTTTAGGCAAAAATTGAGGCGGTTAGTGTACCCGGAGGGGGAGATAGGGGGATAGTGTACCACCCGAGGGGGAGATAGCGTACCCGAGGGGGGACCCCCCTCCCCCCAGGAACTACACTGTTAACAACCCCCCATGTAGTAGTGTATTAACGCTTGATAGTGGTGCACACTGCACAGGTACCTTTATGCACGTTAGTTGCTCGTTCAATGCACATAGTTATGGGTGGGCCCAATACCCAATACCAATACCACCCAATACCAATTTGTTTGGTATTGGTATTGGGTCTAATTCTGGTATTGGGTATTGGGTATTGGTATTGAAGCTGGCCCGGTATTGGTATTGGGTATTGGTATTGGGTTTGCCCAGGTATTGGGTCAAAACCAATACCCAATACTAATCCAGAAAAACCCAATACCAAACCAATACCAGACCCAATACCAACCGGGGCGGCGACTTACGTGCTGCATCAGGATGGCGCGTCAATCTACCTACCTACCTACCTACCCTTCCCCCCAGCCAGTGTTGGAGGTACTCTGGAGGGGGGATACCTACTGTACCGCGCTCGGAGAGGGGGGGATACCTACTGTACCAGAGCCGATGGCCTGGGGGGTTATGTACCTAGGGGGGTTTGGTTTTGGGGTGAAAATTTTTAATGTGTTTATTATGTGTGGAATCGTGTGAAAACGTAGTATTTGCGCGCGTAGCGCGCGAATTTAGGGTAATTTGAGGTAAAAACTACTGATTTTACACTAATTTTGGCCATTTTGGTCAAAAATTGGCACTTTTGAGGCAAAATCGGGGGGGATACCTACTGTACCGGGGTGAAAATCGGGGGGATACCTACTGTACCATGCCAAACATCGGGGAGATACCTACTGTACCAGGCGAGGGGGGATACCTACTGTACTGGGGGGCTACCCAAGCTCCAGCTGTACCAGTGAAAACCGTGTGTGGACACTTGTTGAATGTATGACAAAAATAATAAATGTCATATTTGTCATAAATGTCACACGCATCAACAAGTGTACATAGCTGCACGACTGTATTGTGCGCTTGTTGACTGTATGACATTTATGACAATAATATTTTGTGCAATCAACAAGTGTACAAAACAGCACGACCGTATTGTACACTTGTTGACTGTGTGTGACAAAAATGACATTTATGACAAATAACGCAGCATTCAGCAATTGGGTGAAGTATAACCGTCAAACTGCACGAACATAACTTGGCGGAACGTGAAGAACAACCCAAAACATAGATGCGCCTTAGAAATGGAGTTTCGACCTCAACTAGGACTGGGAATTGGCGTGCAACGTTGACGACGCGGAGATAAAATTCACACAATAAATATTGTGACAGATTAAAATTATCTATCTACCTAATTATAAAAATGGAAAGTTGTGACAGATTGATATTATCTATTAGTAGAATTAATAAGCCTAAGCCTGAATCTAAGCCTGAGCCAAACGTTGAATGAAAGAGAAATCCAGAGTTGGATTCCGTTTATTTGAATTTTATCTCCCGTTATGTTGACGCCGCTTCCTTTGACTCGCATAAGAAGGATATACTATGCACTTGAGGATTGCACAGAGCATTATTTTCATGAGTGTCATACAGTCAACAAGTGTACAATACGGTCGTGCTGTAATGTACACTTGTTGACGCATGCATTAACTGTGCTTAGTTTATTTTTGTCACACAGTCAACAAGCGTACAAAACATCCCCCCGTGTTTTGTACGGTTGTTTACAGTCAACAAGTGTCTACCGTATTGTCGGAAATAGAACCCGGGGGTCTATTTTTTCACTGGGGTCATTTTGGGGGGTTCAATTTATGGGGGGTCAATTATTGGGGGGGGGTTATATTTTTCATTTCGCCCCCGACGAAAAAAATCATTGTTAATAATGCCCATAAAAATGGCTTGTTTTCGGTATTTTCTAACTTCAACAGCGGCAATTGTGCTCAAAAAGCTGTATTCTGTTGTGTATGCAAGCTTACACAACGTTTGACACAACAACACTGGGTTCGGGTCGGGGACGCAGTCTCTGGGTGGATTCCGGTCACCTCCGGCGTCGCACAGGGCAGTGTTTTCGGCCCGACCCTTTTTCTCATCTACATAAATGATGTCGTCAGTGTGGTACATCCAGGTACCTATCTGTATCTCTACGCTGATGATATCAAAATTTACAGGGAAATCCGTAGTGCTGCAGATCACAAAATCCTCCAGGGTGACATAAATGCGGTCATTAGTTGGCTCTCTGCAAATGGCATGGCTCTTGCCAGCCATAAGAGCGTCACAGTAAGGCTTGGGAATCGCCCCCATGTCCCCCCTGTCTATTTCTGTGGGAATGAGCAAATTATTTCACCACCCCATGTCCGGGACTTGGGTGTCCTAATAGACCAACAAAACTTGAAATTTGAATCACATATTGGTAAAATTGTGGCTCACGCCAGCAGAATGGAGAAGACCATCCGCCGAAACTTCCACAGTCGAAATCTCGATTTCCTCAGAAAACTATACTTGGCTTATGTTCGCCCATTGCTGGAATTCTCCATGTCCATTTGGTCCCCTCAAAATGTCACTTTAGCTAAAAACGTTGAAAAAATTCAACGTCGGTTCACCTACTATTTACCTGGCATGCAGACACTGTCTTATCAACAGCGTTTGCATGCCCTAAATTTAGACCCCCTAATTTATCGCCGGACCGTGAACGATCTTGTGCTTGTGTACAAGGTCATTCACGGTCACATACCTGGGGTAACCAAGGAATCCTTCTTTCCATCTCGTGACACCGGCCGCCCAACCCGAGGGCACTCCCACGGTTTGTGTCGAGTCCATGGCGCGGGTGCAGACTTGTCCGGGTACTGGGCCTATCGTGTCGTGGACCTCTGGAACAGGCTCCCAGAGGACGTCGTCTCTGCTGCCTCAATTGCGGCCTTTAAAACTAAACTAAACTCACGTGGTCGAGACGTAGTTTCTTGCCACATTTCATCAAAATTCTCAGCTGTCGTTGACTGATCCCCTCAGTCACTGGGTTGCTGCTTTCAGGTCATCATCAATTTTGTTGACATCCTGTTATCATCTCGTGTTCGCCATCAATCGCTGATTTATCGCCTGCCGTTGCTGTGTTGTTTGTTGTTTTTGAATCTCTCCGGTACGTTTTGTCGTTTGATCATTCATGATTATAATTTTGTGTGCTATTTACTGATATGTTTCTTTTTTTAGGTGTTTGCCGGATCTTGTGTAAAGGTCTTTGCGGAAGCGTGCAGATAAAATTTGAATTTGAACACAGCCCTACCATACCACTAATCTGTGGTACGGTGAAGGTTGGGGGTGGGGTTCTATTAATGGGGGGGTCAATTAATGGGGGGTTCTATTTTTGATTTCGAGCCATTTAGGAGGGGGTTCAATTAATGGGGGGGTTCTATTTCCGACAATACGGTAGTTACCGTGAAAACAAGTATTCTGCAGAAAACTTTCGAATTTTTTTCAGCTTTTTGGACTTTTTTAGTTTTCAGCCCTTGAAAATTGGCTGACCGGGCCGGGCCGGCCGACCTGCAGCCCTCCACCGGACCGGGCCGGGCCGGACTCCGATCTCTGTGTCACCCAACGCCCACACCCCACACCCACCCCAATCAATACTTCACGTCGCAGTCGAGATTAATGGGCAAGCGCCGTTCGATTGCGTCAAGTTCAGAATCATAAACTTGTTATGTTGTCATCATGGTTCATGAAACAAATTCTGTCACACTTTTTATAAGGCAGTAAAATGAGGTCTTTGAAGGTTTGTTTTCCGCGGAATTCTGAGAAATACACCTTCTCGCAAATGCAACTGTCCTGAGAACGATCAGACACGTCACGGTGTTGAACCATTAACTTCAACCCTGACTCACCAAGCGCCATCTTTGAGATTTCGCTCGGAGAACGCTGGTACGCAGCGTAACAAAACAAAAAAGTTTTTTTAAAAGTGCTTCTTTTTTTAAAAAAAAGTCGGCACCTTGTTTTTTTAAAAAACAAAAAACAAGCATAGGATATTTTCGGCTTTTTTTTGTCCCCAAAATGCACGAAATTTGCTCAATTTTAACCTCAAAACGCAAAAATTTTCTCCTGAGAGCAGAGAGAGGTGGGAATTGGGCCGGGTTACCTCGGCCCGGCCCGGCCCGATTTTTTCGGCCCGACTTTTTCTGATGATATTTTGAAGCAATTTTTTGGTGCAAAAATTACTGTTTTTTGGTTTAGAAATACCTGATAATCATGGAAGTCGGTACTAATTTGCGGAATCGCGAGAAATTTTGGCAAATTTAGCCTAAAAAAATCACGATTTTTTTATTGAAATTCGATGATGTCGGGCCTCTTCGGGCCGACGATCCCGGCCTGGCCCGGCCCGACATTCCGAAAAGCCGGCCCGGCCCGACCTTGCGGGCCGGAAACCTCGGCCCGGCCCGACCCCAACCTCGGGCCGGGCCGGGCCCGCCCGATTCCCACCTCTGCCTGAGAGCCGAGAGTGACTTGATAACCACTTTCTTGTCACTTGTGCCCAATTCCAACACCTTTGGTGAACTTGTCGTTCAAGTTTCCATCCTACTTTTCCTTCATTTTTCATCGATACTGGAAAAAGTTCACTTCGCCGACTTTTTTCAAGTTTAAAAACACAAAAAACATGTTTTCAGAAAAAAACGATTTTTTCTCTTTTCAACGTTGGGGTTCGTCAACGTCAATAGGTACTTTGATTTTATCCATCTTTCGTCAACACTTCATTTCATGGGCTCATCATCTTTCGTCAACAACTTCTGTCTGGGAACAATCTATCTATCGTCAACAACATCAACAGTCGACCTCGACCCCACAATGGGAATTTTTGACTGAAAGTGAAAATGGCTCAAAATCGGTATTTTTTGTTTCAAATGGGCAAAAAATCGCGCGCCACTGCGCGAATTTAGCACGGCTAGGTTTATTTTCAGTAATATTTAAACATTGGCAATATTATTACCTACTTAATGCGCTACAGATCAATCCACTGTGCCTTTATGTTTGGGTACCCCCACCGGCCCCACCATCTATAGTCCAACAACAGCTAATGCAGAATTTATGTCCACTGCGTTGCCTGATCCGCCAAGCACGTAACGCGTGATGCAACATTATGAACACACCCACGCAGCCAAAGCTGACTGCCTGTATGTGCTTGTAATGTTGCATCACGCGTTATGTGCTTGGCGGATCAGGCAACGCAGTGGACATAAATTCTGCATTAGCTGTTGTTGGACTATACCTAATCTATCGTCAACAAGTTTGGGTCGACCCCCCCCCCCAGATTTCGAGCTTGGATCATCTATCTATCGTCAATTCAATTGACGGTTCACTTGATGTTTCGGTTTTATTTCTTATCAATCACAATTTTCGAAATTCCTGGTCTGTGTTTAGGCTCTTGCGAGAGCGTCAAAATGAAAAGTTGAAAGTCAACACATTTTGGGTCCCAATCTGTCTATCGTCAACTCCTGGGCTAAGTACTACACTTCCTGGACGGACTAACCAGACCAGACCAGGGTTTATTTTTTCAAATTCGGCTCTAGCAAAAAGTTACTAAACTGAAAATTTTAGTTGACTTCTGTCTAAATTTAAAACTTTCCGTTATTTCCCCTTAAAAGGCTGCTGAGAAGGTAAGATTTAGTAGCTTTTTTCTAAAATTTATTAGCTCTTTCCAGTCAGTGAAAAATTTAGCAGCAAAAAGCTACTAAATTCTAAAATTCAGAAGCTTCTGAAAAAATTTGCCAGCTTAAAAGATAGTAAATTTGGTTAAGAAAAACCATGGACCAGACCCACACCACTTGAATCATCACAGCAACATTGTCTGATCGTCCGCCAGCCATCTGATCGTCATTTGATTCGTTTCAGTTTCTGTGATCGTTCCGCCGAGAACACTTTTCACTAGATAATCACCGATTGCAATGCCGATTTTACCGGAAAACTTTAAACTGTGTCCACTTTGTGGCCCCAAAACATCGCTGTTCTGGTGAGCCACGTTCTAGCTTTCGTTTTGTGCGTTTATGTTTTGTTAGCACATCAACGTGTGTACCTATGTATTCGAACGCGCGCTTTATTTCAGCATGATCATGAGCATCTGCGGCATTCTGTTTCTGGTGAGCTCATCATTATTTGCTGTTTATCATTGGGTCATGAAAACAGTATCTAAATAACTAAGAGGTCAAATTTGATTTTAAGGGCATTCTCGGTGGCTTCTTTTTCTGGCGATGCAACACATTGTTCGAAGAAGTCGGCGTGCACAGCGCTGCTGCCATTCAAATCAACCCGGATGAATCAAAAGTGTGTACAGTGCATCGTGTTTTTGGATTTATTTATTGATCGTGTCAAAGTTATTTTTGACACACGATTATTTCAGCAATTCGACCCGATCAAATTCAATCGTCTCGTCCAACACAAGTACCAATCGTGCGCCTACAATTGTTGGATCGCGGCCGCGCTGTACATAGTCACGCTTGTGGGCACTTATTGGCAGAACAGATGGAATGAACAAAGCGCTATTGAGTAGAATCGAATCAATTCAGCCCGATGTGTCGGGGTTTGTTTTTTATGCTGAAATATTGGCGAACTCGGTCTATGTAAATGCGAAAAGGAAATTCTGACACATTTGGCCAGCAGGTCGAAATCTCACTTTTATGTTGTGGATGTGCATAATTTATTTCAATATTGTCGCTTCAGTCATGTGCGCTGTTCGCGTTATCGCGTTGTCCGCTTCATCACATTCCACTTGAAAATTGATTCGTAGACTTTATTTGATTCTATCCACTGTGCGACGCATCATTGCGAGATTATGCAAAACAATAGATTTGTAACTGTCCTAACACTTTTAATCCTAAAATTTTTGATGTGAATGCAGAGGTTCTGATCAGTGCTGTGGCTACTTCTGAGGGGAGATACTGTACCCTGTGAGGTCAAAAAAGGGCAAGATACTGTACCCTCCATCTGACAATTTCTTGGGGGAGACCCAGTTTGAAATGTGCAGAATGCGCGCGCAAATTTCGGCGGTGATTTTTGACCAAAAAGGGTACTTTTGGGGTCAAAATAGGGGGAGACACTGACCCCCACAGCACTGGTTCTGATCGTCTTGTGTCGTGAGAGTACTCCCGTGTGCGTTGTGTTGTGTCTCGTAGCGCATAAGATAAGCATCGTCGACGACAGCGTGTTCTTGCCTGCTTTTCATGACTGTCGATTATATTTTATTAGTTGTTCTTGAAATTCTTTACATGCAGACACGATAGTGTCGTGCGTGGCTTTGTGTTCACAATAATATCAGCTACAAATAAAACACCAAGAGGTCTGTAAATATCAACATCCGGAAAAGAACGTAATTGCTATTCAGTGCTATAAATTTGGCACCAATGTAACTCGGAATAAAATGTTAACATCTGCTGCTCATAGCTGCATAGTTAAAAACGAATCACAGTTTCCCAGCATTCAAATGCGACAACAGCCCACTGTCGGGACTTTCCTCCATTATCACTTTCTGCACTTCTTTGAATTTCGGATGAGCGGCGTCTTTGAGCAGCGATAGAATCACACATTCACTGGTGCTCAGCAGCGCACCACTGCGTTCGAGTTGACGGAATGCCATCATGCTGCGAAGGGCAGTGGATACAGTGAGCACTCTGATCGCGGATCTTTTGTGACGGCTTTTTATGTGACAATATTCGAACTTTTGAGATCCATTGGGAAAAGCGTGTGTCGATCCAAAGGCCACCTTATACGCGCCTCGTTGCGATACAAAGAACAAAAAACGCTGTATCGTTCCATCTTTTGTATCGAGGGTCGTTTTTCCCACGGCCGAGACAACCAAGATTTCAGCAGATGAAAAATTTCAGCTTCGGATCGGATATGTCTCAGCGAATTGTTGACATTTTTTGGCATCATTGACTTCCGCTAAACTAGACCAGTGAATCCGAAAAGCAGAAAAAAATGAAAAAGTTACCGACTGCAAGAAAGGTCACGGGCGGGAATTGAACCCCAAGGCCATCTGCACTTCAAGCCAGCGACCTATCTACCATCAAAAGTGAGCAATAGCGAAATTTTTCATACACGCGAACAATGGCAGCCAAATAGCACCAACTAACGACAGAACTCATATTTTACAGCAATGCGCTCTATTGTTTGCCCGTTTCAACTTGTCTACGCAGACGAGCGGTGGTGCAAACAAAATAGCATCAAAACATCACGCACCGATCAACCATATTGCGACTTGAGCATGCATCGGCCACCACCGTAACCTCGTATCCATTCTCCAGCAAGTCGATCGTGGTCTGGTAGATGCACGCGTGCGTCTCGATGCCACACAAGATCACCGATTTGCTGCTCCACTACAACGTTGTCGTTACTGACGTACAGAACTTGGTAAAGCTCCGGTGTTGCCTTGGTCATGTCCACGTGGTCGTTCTTGTCCAAAATTCGAAAACTAGTCCAAAAGTGCACCTCGAAGAATCTTTGAAAAAAATCGCACGTGACAAAACCAAGACAGCGCAAAGTATGATATCGGCAACAATAGTTCACAAAAAATAAAAGACGTTATAATCACCTTCTTCAGTTGTTCGTCCACTTGCGGCAGCACCATTGAAAAGCAGGTTTTCTCGAAAATCGGCATCTTGTCACGATCGATGCCGAGTTCCGGCACGAGGCGACCCAAACCTGCGCAGACAAGGACCACAGTCGTGCGTCCTTCATCTTTTGGGATCGCGTGGGATTCTGGTGCATTCGCGCTGACGATGACTTGGTGCACCGCCCGTTTGTGAATACAGGACGAAACGACAGTCCACGAACGAATACAATCCAACAATTCAAAATGTTTCAAAAACCCACCTTTTGGGTACTGTTCGGTGGCGAGGGTGGGAATTTCCAAGATTCGCGCAGTGTCAATCAATCGTTTGGCGACGTTGACGATTTGCGGGAAATACTTCACCGTTTTGCTGAAACACACCCACAAAATAACATGCAAAGCAGCGGCACCAGATTAGCGACGATTTAGGAACACTTGTCGGTAAGCTTCGGCGCATCCTATGCGTCTGTAGTACGGACTCCGTACCACAGAACGGACCACAGCGAGCCGATATGTTGGTAAACAGCTGTGGTTGTTTTACACACAGCGTGCGAAATACCTGAACTTTTCCTGCACATCACACACAAACAGTGCCGTGTTCGCCGTTGATATGCGATTGATCAATAGTCGCGAATTCATGGTGCTGCAAAACGAGAAACAAAAATAATCATGGAAAGAAATCTATTGATTTCAGAGTTAGAGGTCATTAGTTAGTATTGATGATCGAAGAACGAGATTCCGCCAAATATCACACCACTGGCTAATCAGCTGTTTTATTGTATAAAGGGGCATATAAATATAAATAGATAACTCTGTGGTATGCAGATCAGCATTGGAGTA
>JASAMV010008063.1:0-40220 GCA_030248065.1 Rhynchonema sp. JSB1_4 | reverse complement strand
CACCAAAGATATGAAAAGCGAGAAGGTTGGCGAAAAGGGAATCATTACTTTTGAGTCCCCTGAAGCCGAACTTCAATTCCGATTGAAAGAAATGCACAAGCACTTCGGTGAATCACTGGCAAAGCTAGACACTGCGTGTCGGGCTTCTCTCGAACGAGTACTACTGAAAAATCACGAAGCATTTTTCCTAACTGGAAGTGACTTCGGTGATTTTGATTTAGTCAAATGCCGTATGGAAGTGGGTGACACTTCACCCATTCGGCAGCAAGTGCGCCGTATGGCATTTTGCTTTCGAGAACCAGTGAAGAAGCAGCTTGAGCATCTACTCAAGTTAGGCATAATTGTGAAGTCCAAATCGGATTGGGCAAGTCCTGTCAATCCAGTTTGGAAACCAAACGGTGATGTACGCATTACATGCGACTACCGAAAGGTTAATACTGCCACAATTAAAGATGCCTATCCATTACCGAGATGCACAGACCTAATCGATACATTAGGGCGCATCAAACCCAGATACTTCACGAAAATGGACCTAAATTCCGGTTTTTGGCAAGTCAAGATGGATCCTGAAACGCAGCACATAGCGGCGTTTACAACGCCGCATGGTGTGTTTGAGTGGACCAGAATGCCTTATGGCCTGACTTGTGCTCCCGCCATCTTCCAAAGAGTGATGGACGAGACACTGTCAGTACTTGACGACGACCGGATTTCGGTCTATCTCGACGATATACTTATTGTTACGAATACATTGGAGGACCATGTCAAATTGGTCGACAAAGTCCTGAACCGCCTGAAAGAGGTCGGTCTCAAAGTTTCTCCCGGCAAGACAACATTCTGTGCCGAAGAAATTTTGTACTTGGGATTTATTGTCGATAAAAATGGCATGCGTCCAAATCCCAAAACGGTGAGCGCGGTCAAGAATTTCCCGAGACCGGACACGCCTGACGAGGTCAGACGTTTTCTGGGCTTGTCGGGTTATTACCGACGCTTCATCGAAGGCTACGCCAAAATAGCGAAACCTCTGACGAACCTACTTCGCAAACATACTGTGTTTGTGTGGGGTGATGCACAGAGGGAGGCCTTCAAATCGCTTCGAGATTTGTTGACCTCAGACTCCGTTTTGGTGTACCCCGACTTCAGCAAACCATTCATCGTTGAAACCGATGGATGTGGAGTCGGTATTGGTGGGATACTACAACAAAAACAAAGTGACGGTGCCATGAGGCCAATTGCTTATGTTTCGCGTGGATTAACTCCCGCGGAACAAAACTACACAGCGAGCGAGCTAGAAATGCTAGCCGTCGTCTGGTGTTTGCAGCAATTCCAGCCTTATGTGTACCGAATGCCACTCAAGGTCATAACTGACCATCAAGCTCTCAAATCATGCATGAGAGAGCGCTTCAATAATACAAGAGTCGAGCGTTGGTGCCTAATCCTGAACGATTATGACCCAGAAATCGAATATCGACCTGGTCGTCAAAATTCAGGGCCGGATGCTCTTTCACGGATTCCGGAATCGATTCGATTCCGTGAAATACGGAAAGACATTGAGGCCGAATTAGGCAAACAGTCGCCCGACGATCGAATCGATCAACTGTCCAAATATTGTCTGCGTATCCTGACATTGCCAGATGACGTAGACATGGACATCGTTCTACATAACCAGTTCGTGTGCAACATAGACCCCTGGTGTGAGTCAGTCCTGCAGCGCGTAACTGACGTGCTGAATGGACACCACAACCCAGGAGAGGCCGTGAACACACGCCTTGGTGATGATGAAACGATACCGATCGAGGAGATCTACAAAAATTCCGAAATGTTTCAGAAAATCAGCACTGCACAAAGAGCTGATGACTGGATCACAAAAATTGTTGAACTGATCAAGAATCCTATCGAGGATAAACCAACTAGTGCCGTGCAACGGTACTATGTGCAAAACAAGCACAAGTTTTTCCTCGACAAGGATACAAATGTTCTGTTCTGGTTGAACGAATATGATCAGACACAACGATTAATTGTGCCAGATAAACACAAGCTGTCGCTTATGCGAGCAGCGCACGAGAATACAGGGCATTTTTCGCTCAAACGAACATACAAAATGTTGCACAATCGGTTTTGGTGGAGAGACATGCATCAAGATGTCATCTCCCATTGCCGAAAGTGTGCAATTTGTGCATTCCGTCAAGGACACGGCCAAGTGAACACCCCAGAGATGCATCCGCACGAAATAGTTCCAATACCATTTCATAAAGTTGCGTTTGACATCCTGCAAGTAGGCAAACGGCAATCCCCGCGCCTACGGGAACAGAACACTTCGGCCGAATCCAAAAACTATAAAGATGTGCTTGTCTTCGTGTGCCTTTTCACCAAATGGCCTGAGGTATACATACTCTCGGACCTAACGGCTGAAAAGTGTGTCGAAGCACTTTCACACTTTATTGGGCATAATGGGCCGCCGAAAGAGCTCATTAGCGATAACGGAAAGCAATTCCGTTCAACAGAAATGCGAAATTTCTGCGAATCATGGAACATCAAGCAATGTTTCACGACCCCATACAACCCGCGCAGCGACCCAGTCGAGCGCGTACATCGTTGGCTCTTGGCGGCGCTTGCAAAACAAGTGCAGCCGGGAAACAAGGATTGGAAGTTGTATCTGGATGCAATCCTGCTGGCATATAGAACCACGCCACACTCAACTACAGGTGTGAGTCCTTGGTTGCTATGCCGCGGAACTGAGCCGCCGCTACAAAGTAGTGACATTTTTGCTCAGGCATCCGATAAACTTCTGGTTAGGGGCACGTCTCTTCAAGAGATGCGTGAAACAGTGCAGGAGACGATCAAAGATGCTGCCCGATCTTTGCATAAAATGCAAGAGGTCAGGAAAAAGCAGTATGATCGAAACAAAGGCAAAGATCCAATTATACAAGTCGGAGACCGCGTGTTCCGAAAACTCAAGGTCATCAGAAATGACCCGCCCAAATTGCAGTTGCCGTACCTAGGCCCTTACAGAGTTGTACACATCTCTGACAAGGGGTACGCGTGGATTGCAAGGGTTGATAAACGAAACCCGGAACTGGAGACAGTTAATCTGTCACAATTGTCATACTGTTTCTACCAGTTCCAAGACGGCATATTTCACGATGGCAAAAAGATCATCCAGTTCAAGCCACATGCTCTTTCTGCCCCTGGCAGAATAACCACCCTACCTAACTTTATATTGGCTAAAGTTAATTATCCTACGGATAATAAGGTAGAGGAGGAGCTGTGAGGGAACACCAAGGGATGATCAGCCAAATTGCATGTGTGTCCACTAATCTGTCTGTCTGTATCTGCTGTGCTTGTTTCCTCTGTCTATTTCCTAATCCTATCTAGTATAGTAGCATGCTCGCGCATCCCCATCCGCGTTTTTGCTTATTTTTAAATTTCAACAAACTTCCATCAAAACTCAATAATTTCCCCTTCTTATAGCATTATTATTATTAATAATAATTCAAAACTATCACAATGGCGGAAAAATCGGGCGGCCGAAAGAACAAAAAAGGCAAGTCGTCCGACAAGAAGGGTGAAGAGCAAATGGAGGCCGAGCAAGGGCAGGAACAGGTACGCGAAGGGCAGGCAGAGAGTCAAGGGGGGGCAAAGGAGGCTGAAACTCCAGCCCCGAGGCCAATTAGCCCCACATGGGCCGAAAAAGTACTGCAAGCTCTCCTACCGAACGAGGGTATGTTAGCCGATGAAAGCGGCAACAAAATCCCGAACGACTGGACTCCCAATACTATTGTGGAGAACTTCGTTCAAAACAAAACTGGAAGTGGAGAGCCAGACAAAAACATCCCTGACCCATATGATGGATGTCGAAACAAACTGTCCAAACCAGAAGACTGGAAGGACTTGGACACCATCCAGGGTATTGTGGCGATGTTGGCAAAGGTTCGAAGCGTGAAACCACGCGAGCAACCGATGCCCGATACAGTGAACACGACGGCGTTGATGGCAGCTGCGCACCATCGCCGTTCGCGATTCCTCAAAATACAAGAAGGCAAATGTCGCGATATTTTGGCTGAAGCAACATCAACAAAAATGCTGCAAAGTACAATTCTATGGCCCCAGGGACATCAGATTCATTTGATGATGTCAGCGTTCATCCGAGGTGGCATTGCTGCCCAAGATGTAACGCCCTTGGGGTTGGAACTGCACTTTGACAGGCTCAGCAAATTCTACCTGGACCGCACGTTGTCGGAACGGGAAGGCCCATTTCTGCCGGACTTCGAATCAGAGGTCCTCAACAAGCTGTTTGAGCTGTTGGGTAATGGCAAGACTGAAAGCCTGTTCTCCCGCAAAAGCAACCGACAACTGTTGGCGGCGATCACAGATCCAGAATCGGCAGCTAAGCCGATCGAATACGCTCGAAACGCAAATGCAAACGTCGATATGGCTGGTGGTGACGAGGTTTGTACCTTGAGCGCAGTGTTGCCGAAAGGCTACTCGTTCTGGTACCCGAACGGACAGAATGTCATCATTCGTGGTCAGTTCACCTTATTCACCGAACATGCGCACGTGTCAGAATGGCTGGACCCGAGATCCGAATACCAAAAGGGTTTGCATCGGTACCCCTACTGGCACAACCCGCATACAGCCGTCGAATTTGCGAAAATGCCGCTAGCAAAGGTGGTTGGAAAGTCAATGCCGACGACGCTGGAAATGGGCCCCTGGAGGTCCACTGAAACCATCAAACCTACTCAACCGGGAGTCGACGTTGAGCAGTGGTATTGGTGGTGTGACCATTTGTTCCAGGCGGGCTTCCAAGCCAAGCAAGGCAACGACAAATGCCCACCGCTAATAGGCATGGCCGCATTCAAGAGGCTCATTGAACCTCAACCAGATTCATTGTCGATGTACGAGGCGTTACAACGCCATTACAAAATCACGACTCGAAAGCCAGGTGACGTCACGAACGTCTGGTGCTTGAATGGTCTCGCTGAGGTACCGTTGACGGAGGCACTGGAGGTGCTGGAAAGTGGCAATGTGTACACCCCTGGTGTCATTGCGCTCCACTTCGACTATGTGTACCCGCGTGACCAATCATTCAAAACGCCAGTGGTCGGGGGCGATGTTCGGTTCGCACCCAAGGGTGGCGAATACAAACTGCAACATCGGTACCCGGTACGCATGTACATGACGAACGGTGTGCATAATGCATACATCGATCTGTACACGGTTTGGTCAGAGAACTTCGCATCGATCGGCACCAAACGGTGCGGTGAGATCCTTGTGGACTTTCTCAGCAAACCGACATGCATGTTCGTGATGTATGAAATGGCGTTCGAGACGAAAAGGGCACTGATTGAAACATACAACAAACCGGGACAGAAAAATCCGGTGAATACAAGCGAAATGCACTTCTACGATATGAGAGGTCTATTACAACGAGCCAAGATTCGAAGCACGTTCGACAAGAGTCGTGAAGCAGACAAACCAGTCGATCACGTCAGCTACAGTACCTTCCCAATAGGTCCAGACGTGTTGACCGGTTTGCTCGGCCGACCTGTCAATGTGCTGGTACCCCAAGGAGATGCACAGGGCGACACCTTTATGATTCATCCAAGTTGGGATGACGAGGTGATCGACAAGGGACACCCAGTGTTCCCGCAACTCCTCGGAGGCCTGACTCAGGTCGTGAGTACCTACGATCTGGCGTTTCTGCTGACGAATACTACAACGATGGGTTACGGTCGTTTCCATTGGGATTCACCGTACGAGGTGCTGCGTACGGCGGGCGACGTCGCTTACGGTCCAAGTCCGTATGCGCAGTCCCCACCGTTGCTGAACCGCACGGTGACCCCGATAACACCACAATATCTGACGTTGCCGATGGTTCGTCAAAATGAAGTCACTCACTTCATGACCCTGGCTTCGTTGGCCATGTACCGCAAATTCATGGTGGTGGTGTCATCGTGGACGACCACCCAGACAAGTCAATGGGAAAAACAAAAGGCATACCGCGAGTTCTGCATCTACAACGCACACTTGGCTGCAACACGTTTGCGCCATAATTTGTGTTGCATGTACATGGACTCGCGCGGCAGCCAGAATAAAAAGTACCCATCGCCGAAAGTGTTGTTGACCATCGAATCCATCGTGCAGACGTTTATTCTGCGAGCCTACCAGTCAACGGTTGGTTCGATGTACACAGACGCGTCTTCGCGAACGGTTCTGACGCTGGTGAAGCAGGTCTGGGATAACATGGACCCGGCCGATGCGACACCGTGGATGCAACCGTCGGATAAAGTGGATTGGGTCAAACATAATGCAACGATTGGTTCGACAAATTGCGGTTCCATACCTGATGGTTACCTGGAGGCGCCGACGTGCTATGACACACCATTGTTCAGCACGAAGTGTTTCCAGGACTACCACAGGATGGAGCGCGAGAATGCCGAAGCCATCACAGCTGCTGAGAATGCAGACGATCCAGAAAAGGCACGCAACACGACGAAGGGTGTTGGCGAGCCATTACAATACGAAGAAGCAGAGATTGAAGTGCCAATGAACGAGTTGGAGCTCATCCAACAACATGTCGTGACCAGAAACAACTTGGGTGCCAGTTTTCTGCTGGGCGATTTCCAGGATACCCTGAGAATGTGTTTCCATGTTTCGGAAAACCAGAAACAAACACGCATCGCCACAGTGGACACTGAACTCCTGAGTGGTTGGAGCTCCTTGGGGCCGGATCTTTCCAACTCGTCGGGATTCCTAACGGAAATTCCGAGGGAGGACTTCCTCAACCCCAAAATGGACGACAACCAATGTCAATGGGATGACCCGAAGTTCACCGAAATGGTGTCGAGGGCAATCCCGTGGTCAAACGAGCAATTGGCACAACCAATCTGCATAGTGGGAATTACGGCAAAGGAGGCAGTGAGCGCGCTGATGTGGATGTTGATCATCCGATCCAAACACATGATCATGCGCTATGGTCGATACTCGCAACAGGACCCGGAAACAGAGCAATTGCCTGTTATGCCGCTACTGCGTGCGATCAAGAATCTCAACGACCAGTGTTTTGCGACACTGAAGTACACCACGTTCCGATTCTTGAACCCGTTCACTGCCAAGTCACCGGTGTATGGCACAGCTGCAGCTAAACCGTTGCGCTGGGTGTTGGACAAATTCCAATACAAATGCCAATCACTGGACATTTTGCCGCTGTACATCGAATCGAGACGTCAAATCTACCTATACTGCGAAGAAGGAGTGTACACAAACTTAGAGCTCGACAGTGTTGAAGTAGTGGACGCTGAAATGGACAGATACTGCGAGTCGAAAGAACAAAAGGTAGAAGGGGCAGTGAGTGTCGTGGGAACGATCATGAAAAACATGTTCGCTTCCGCAGCCGAGTTGCCAAGCCAACTCGTGCCGGTAACGGCAGCTCAGAGCTCGCTGATGCCTTGGCAGCGTCCACCAAGCGAGCCAAACAGTTACCAAAGGCCGTTCGAAATACCCGTCCGAAAGACGTCTGGGCACAGCTCGGATTCTGACGATGGTGGTGATAAACGGCCGAGGAAACCGAAGAAAAAGTCGAAATCGGCAGCTGAGTCAGCACCAGAACCCGGACAGAGTGGTGAATCCACACGGGGCAATGCGAAGACTCGCCGCCGACTCGGGCAGAGACAAAGACAACGAGAACGAAGAGGAAAATCAGCCGGTAGCAAGCAATCGCAGGAGGAAGAAGGTGACAGTGGCACGGATGCTGGCGCAAGAGACGTCATTCCCGTTATTTTGCCACCGCCACCTCCTCCCCCAAAGCGACTGCAACAACAACAACAAAAAACGGTTCAACTTCCCAATACTGAACCGACCACGTCAGACAAACCGGCAAAACAGCAAAAGCAGCCGAGGGATACGTCTCACAGATCAGATGAACCTCAGGCTCAGGTTGCGAAGCCGAAGTCACACGAAACAACAGTGATGGCAGGCCTCCCAGAAGGCTTCACAGTACCTCACAGTTGGTATCGTGGACATGGTGGTCGTGTCCGAGGTCGTGGCGAGTTCACTCGTGGCGGCTACTATCGTCGTGGTGGACGGGAACCGTCCCGCTACGGTAGATCGGACAGGACACCGTCTGGCGAACGATCAGATGCAAGACCGGGACCGAGCGGATCGAGCACGGGAACCCCAGCCAGTGGTGCCTCGTCACATACAAGGTCCACCGGCGGGATAAAACGTGATCGACAAGGCTCGGACCAGGGTTCCACACCACCGCCACCTGAAAAACGACAGAAAGGGGAAGGCGAATACATGTTCCCATTCTGGATTACACACAACAAGAATCCGCATAGGGTTCCCAAATCTGAACATACACGTCGCTTGCAAGAATGGCGTGAAACGCCATGGCGGTCGAAAGAAGCCGTCGAGGCCATCCAGAAAAATCCTATGATCCCTCGGGAACAATGGGATGCCGGCCCGGACTTCGTGACCTTGCAAGCAATTCAAGATCCAGTGGGTGCACAGGCTAAAATGCGACCCACGTTCGCCGAAGTACAACCACGGACGTTCCCACCAGGAACAACTTTCCCGCGTGGTCGAAGCTCACGTCCGGACGACCAGCAGCAGCTGGAATATGCCCTAAAAAGATACAAGGACCAGTATATGATTGCCGGAGGCCAGTTCGCCACGCTAGTCATTCGTGATCTAGCGATGCGCATGCTGGAAAATCCACTCGGTTTTGCACACGAAGCTGCGTGTCAGGGAAACGTCACACCGGTCCGTTGCTTACATGCGTTGAGTGCCTATTTTGGATCAGCAAACTTCCCTACGGACCATGCTGGTCTATCGTCCCTGGGCTTCATTGGCACGGGCTCCATCATGGAGAACACAATGAGCTCATTGGAGGCGCTAAAGGCCGACGTAGAGACGTATGGAAACTCAATGGTACCACTGATGCCGAACTGTCCGATTCACCTTGGGGACCAATGCACGCTGAAAGGTTGGACACCCTCGCAAATGCTGCATTACTATACAAATGTAGCAAAGGAACAGGCGTACCCATCGCGCACCGCTCAGGAGTCCGCGATTGAGGTTGCCACCACGTTGCCGAATAGACCTGCCGTCACCTCACCCGGGGTGCAGAGGCAGCAGTCTTCCTTCGACATGTTGGCAGTGTTCCGCGAGAAACAAGGTATGATGATGGACCAAAGCGAGACATCAGCGCAGGGTTCGAGACTGGCACTACCAGTCCAACACCCCGTGCAGGTGGTACAACGTCCACAAAAGCCGACATCATTGGGTTCCGCAACGTCTGAGTCATCGGTACCCCCAACAACACCGACACCGCCAGGTGCAGGTGTGGGAGTAGCCCCGACAGCGACAGCGACCGGCATGCCAGCGACGCAACCCACACAGATGGTCGCGAACGCAGGTATGACAGTGACATCGACAATGACACCGTATGACCAAGTGAGCCAGGATGAAGCAGAAAACTTTGCTCGGTACAAGGAATGGTTCATCCGCCAGCATGGTTGTGCGCCGACCCGTGAACACTATGATCATGATTGCGCTCTGATCAGACAGTTTGGCGGCGGCTTCCAAGGTGCGCAACAACCGACAGGTGGCGTGCAACAGGTGCAGCAACCAAGTCAGGTGCCCACTCAGGCAACCGCTGGTTACTACCCGTACGCGCACCAACAACCACAAGCAGCGGCGCAGCTCAATCTGCAACCGCCTGCACATCCAACTGGTCCTCATCCTTCCCAGTCACCGTATCATCAGTAGGCTCACATAAAGTTTTCACAGAAGAAGCTGTGTGTTGCCTGTTGGTATACGAAGTAAAAGTTCAGACTCACATAAATTTGTCACTACAAATGTGTGATGTCTAAGTTTCAAGAAAGAAGACCTGGTTAACATCAACATTTTATTTTCTCTAAGTAAAAATCACCCGTTAATATCATTTTATTTGTGTGTGTTATACCTTTATTATTATTTCTTGGGCGCTTAAGGTAATAGATTAGCTCACTAATATTGTGCTAAGGACATTTTATTTTCTTTTATACTAAGATCGTCCCAAACTTTGTTAGTTTTCTATCACATTTATCCTAGAGCTGCCGGGACGTCAGCTAATTTAGGGGGGGATAGTGTGGGGATTCGGGAATAGCCCATTTGAATTTCCGCGCTTGATCCTGTGTCTACAGTAACCCATTCTCTTTAATTGCATTGTCATTCTATTTCTCTTCTCTAAAATTCAAATATTTCTCTCCAACCAATCATAGTTAGGAGCCGTCCAATTATCTTATAGTAATTAATCCGGAATGGACGAAGAAAAGAAAAAGAAATGCGATCGAGTATTTAAAGGACGGCCGAGCACTATTTCCTCAGTTCTCATTACTCATTTCCCAAATTGCACGTGTTCGACTTTTACGTCGGTTGGCTGACTTTTTGTCAAAACAATTCGGCCACGACGTAGAACACGGGAAATGGTGCTCGCTTAGGTGCGATCACGCCTATAGTCTTTGCTTTTCTCTCATTCTCTCGCGCCCGCTCTGTGCTTTTCTAAATAAGCTTGTTTTTATAATAAAACCCTAAATATCATCAATTCCATTTCCACTTTTATCATTTAACACTAAACCCAAGCCGCGCAATAGTTCATTGCATAAGAAATAGGTAATCCAAACATTATCGTAGATTATCCGTCTCAGAAATAGTCAAGTCGAGTCCAACTGTCCCACCGATTCTGGGGCGACACGGTTTTCGGCACGAGTAATCGTGACGACTTCCGAGCAGCCTGCTTTCGGTAGGGTGAGGAACCTCGACCCTCCATTGTCCAAAATACAATAAAGTAGGACCCCGGGGGGTTGAGCTTCTACAGTTACCCCAAGACCCAGATGGTATACAGTACAATAAAAACGACGTTGAATTTGACGAGGTTGAAGTTGACGAGTTGAATATAAACCATGGATCCGCAACCATCATTCCCCCGCCAGCAGCTCACCACCGAAGCAGGCATAAAGGCAAATGAAAGCGCGCACCTGACTGATGTACCAAACGGGCTGTAGTACCACCAACAAACGATCGAAACTGATCATAGCGAGCATTGTGAACCCGATCGGGTTAAACACCACCATCATAATCAGGTTCGGCATCAGACCGTGTTGAAAGGGAGTCAGTCGCAGCTGGGTGTAAAGCTGGAGTTATACTAGTCCACTTTTGGCTTCTAGACAATGTAGACAAATTTTTAAATCATATTTGTGATAGAGTTATGGCACAAATTTCGCCCAGCGTGTAAGTTGTTCACCTGGTGCAGGGCAACAACTTTTACGCCGGTCGGAATTAGTGCCCCAACTCTATCACTAAATATGATTCAAACAAAAATGTGTTCTCATTGTCAACAAGCCCAAAATGGACTACTAACTCCACCTTTAATTACTCCATTTGCATGCATGTACATTTATGTACATACTGTATGTATTATTTATTGACCAGCTCGAACAAGCATGTAGATGATAAACGTGCGATCATTAAAGTACGATTTCGAGCTTACGTTGATGAATTCCTCGTGAAAAAATAGATGCAGGACCGCTTCGTAAATTCCACCGAAACCAGTGAGTGTGTCAGCAAACGCGAGTCCTGCAAAACTCAGCAAGTGGCACAGGTCGCACTTTCAACAGGGTGACACAGAAGGACACGAAACACTTTCACTTCGGGCTTTGGTAAGGGCATGTTGACATGATTTTGGTGCCAATCAACAGACAGTGGTCAAAGTTTTTTCTCGCACACATGGGCTAAATTGAAACCTTGGTCGCCATCAAACTTGGTGATCGGATGTGATCGGATCGGACTAGGTAGTCACATCACATGTAACCTGCGCTTTATCCACACACCGAGAGCCCCTATTTCCAAACGTCAGAAAGCTTGAAGTTAAATACTAAAGCGACCGATTAGCTTCGGTTGGTCTTTGTTCGCAAAGTTATTCACAAACACCGGCAACACTTCAATCTTTGCCATCAAAGCTGTGATATTATAATTCAAATTTGGCACGAAATCCAGCAATTTGGCGTGCGAACTGGCATATACATTGCAAGCGTTTGTTACGAAATACGGCAGTACTGCAATAAATCTTTCAACAGTGTCCAATTTCTGCACCGTCTGGCAATAATTGAACATTCACTCCAAACTCTGGCCCTATATTTTGGTGATCACACCTGCGAGAACGATGAATTCCGGTCGCCAGCGGAAAGCGCGGTGATAAAATATGGTCAGCAGGACCATTGAGTTGCCGGACATGATCGAAAAGCCAAGAATAAACCAAATGACGTTCATTATGTAGTCGAATGTGGTGAAAATAAAAACTGGCCGGTATCCATCTCCGCCGGTGATGTTGTGTGACACGTTTATCATTGAAAAATATAATTTTCTTTTGATCAGTTGACGTTTTATAGTAAAAGAGTTGATTTCAGCAGCTGTAGCGATATGGTGCAGTATGTGAAGGCGTCGAATTCCCACATCAGTATGGATTGGTGTCATTAGGCTTTGAAGATTTTCGAACTTTGGGAGATATAAAGTCACCTGGGCAAATCTGCTGTCTCATTTTTATCTCAACTGGACAGATCAGATTATCTGGACAATTAGTTGCCAAGCCGAATGTGAAGAAAAATAAAGCTGCGAGCTCTTGATCCTTTCACGTCAACCAAGCGCACACATTGTTGGTTGCCGTAGAAACGAGTCAGTCAGACATGGACCACTGTTTCCTTCAAGTGCACCTGCTCATTAGCCCGCCACGTTTTGACATTTAGATTATTGCGTTTCATCAATGCGCCCAAATTGAGACGTTTGGGAATTCCTTCCTTCAACCCGATAGATGACTGTTTTCAAATGGTGATATTTCTTCTTTTATCCTTAGATACTTTCAAATTGTGGACCTTTATCCCCAGGTATTGTTAACCAATGCCAAATCGCCATTGCACTGCATTGTAAAAGGTAAAAGGTAAAAGCGTTCCGCAGAATTTGGGCTCCGCGAGGGACCTACCAACAACCCGCTGCCGGTGACTCTAATGGGTAGGTGCCTGTTACCCGCAGCAATTGCTGCTTCCCATTTACCGACCCTTCTCAGGGATGGAAGGCTGGGTTGACCCACGACACCACTTTGATGTTGCTCCGTCCGCTGGGGGTTGATCCCAGAACTAACCAGGCCAAACACTGCTTAGCCTGCCAGATCGGACGGGGTACACACGAGCAAACGTGGTATGTGTGTCGCCATCGTACCATCAACCAATAAAACAACAACAGTAGCGTTTATTTGATATTGGAGGATGAACCATTTAATTTGGTACCGTTGACGAAGCAAAGGTCAGTGACTGAGCAAACAAGCTGATGCACAATCACACATGAAAGAAACGGCGAACGACGACACATAAACATAAATGGTTGAGAAGCTTGAATCACGATCGGTTGGGTCGCAAATGTTTACGACGACCATGACCATCAGACGTTACTTGTCGCTCACTGAAATATACTTAGTCACTTTGATCCATATCAATATCAACTTTGAATGCAACCACAACGACTGCGGTTGGAGTACGACCTTGTAGGAACATTGTGGAATGAGAAACTTTGCGCCAAAGGGTCATAATGTTCGATACAGGCTACTGACATTTCGTTCGCCTCGCTTCACACTGCTCAGTCTCTGAAAAAAAACACCGAAACGGAAAAATACCCAGGTTGAAACAATGGAATGCGAGTCCTGGACCTGTATGATGGATTAGATACTGTATAGTGATAATTCAATTGTGCTGCAGAGGCATGTCTGAGTATATTTTTTTCTTTGTTTTTTTTTCTTGTTGTTTTTTTTTTTCGTGTTTTTCGTTTTTTTTTTTTTTTTTTTGTTTCGTTTTTTTTTTTTTTGGTTTTTCTTTTGGGGGGGGGAAGGGAGCAGCCGCAGCCGTGCTGGCTGGTGGCGGCTTTTACCAACAAGAGACAACGCGTACGGTCTAACCCGCTTTGATATTACTGTTCCCCCATAGAAACAACACTGTTTGGCACCCAGCTCTGTTTTTACAGACGTAGGGAGGCCTCAGTACGGAGTCGTCCGATTTGGTCCTTTTTGCACTTTCTAGAGGTTTTTTACCGTTTTTAAGCTTTTTTTTGTAAACTACAGTAAGACTTGATCAGTCTTGAGAACTGCAGGAGCAACAGATGGTTTCAAAACACGAGCTTTCCAAGCAACGTTTGGTTTAACAGCATGAACATTGGGCGCACGCAGCATCTAGTTTTAGGAGCAAGCATCCTACGCGCGAAACCAAACATTCGAAATTCGGAATCCCAAGGGGTCTTTTGATACCGATTCAAGGAGGCTCTTCCGATCCCAAGAACTAAATCCTAATTCAGAGCTAATTATGTGGCAAATAGCAACAGCTTGTCTGACAAACAAGCTCAATGCAGTTCTATATCTGCGACGAGTTTGAAAATTCCATTTTACAAGACAGCGCCGAAATTGTACAGTATGTCTCTCTGACATTCCTCTGCTCACTCAGTTCTTAATTTAAGCTAAAACTGACTAGCTTTTGCCTGTCATCCTGTCCAAAGGGGCTTCCAATTGGAGACTCTGGCTTGGTGCTACGCTTTTAGAACAAGAACGCATTCGGTGTGGCCGAAGTGTGTGCACTTTGCTGATCTGGTGGATCGGAGTCGGTCGGGGTTGGGCTTGGCTTGAGTCAAACCGAAGTCAAACCCGACGGCCGACCAACCCGAACCACCATGCCAGCAAGGGTGCATACCTAGTGCTTGTCTTTTACTTCTCATACAAGAGTCAACACCGAAGTCTGCTTCTAGCAGAAATTCCGTTGCGATTGCACTTGAATCACACTGATTTTTGCAGCCAGAAAATACTGTGACCATCTGCTAAAATGCTGTATTTGGAGGGGGGGGGGGGGGGGGGAGGGGGGGGGAAAAAGGAAGGGGGAGTTGGGGGGGAGGGTGGATGGTGGTTTGGAGAATAAAAGGGAGGGGGAGGAGGAAAATTAATTTAAGCATTGTGCTACCAATACCAGCTGGTTGCTCTGTGTGTCTTGTCTGTGTGCTTTGTGACGTTTTCTCCGGAGGTAAGTTATACGTATGTAAGTACGAAACCCATAGAACAATTTGTCCAAATTGGAACACCCCGGAGCTCTCACCCGTATTTGAATGAGGCACAAGCAAAACCATTGAATCCAGCCTGGTGATGTTTCATTTGAGACTTTAAAAATCGATTTGCCCCCCAGTCTCTCGTCACATCAAGGTCCTTCACATAAACACAGTACCGGACTGCTCCGTTTCGTCCATTTTGTCGCACGGCTCAACTAAGACGTTCACGCGCCTTCATTGCAGACCGTGTCAGCTATATCGCAGTGCGCGCTAACCTACAGGCCCATAGTCGACTGCATGATTGACTGCAGTCGGAGGTATGTATGTAGCTACTGCTTATGTACAGTATTATATGACTAACAGTGCGCCACTAGCTACATACATAATATACAGTATCTAGAGTTGTGAATATCACCTTGGGGCGGTTTGCGTCGGTCCGTACCTAATGTTTGGCAACGTGTGTTCCTGGCAAACACACCAGAGTTCCTGTGACTGAAGTAAAAGCGCACCCAGTTTCCGTTAATCCCGCACTTTGCTTAGAAATACTTTGTTGTACAGTAAGTTTCTAATTTCGTTGCCTCATGCATTTTTACAGACGCAGCGAAACTCCCGTTCGAAGTCGAGGCAGGCAACAAGCTCAACACACAGTCAACAAGCCACGCAGCTGACACACACAGCTTGTGTGACTGAAACGAGCCAGCTGCGTGGCTTGTTGACTGTGTGTTGAGCTTGTTGCCTGCCTCGCCTTCGAACGGGAGTTTCCCTGCGTCTATAAAAATGTACAAGGCAACGAAGTTAGAAATTTTTACTATATTAGTGCCAGCCAATGGGGGTAGCCCTGACGTTGGGCTGCTTGTTGGGTTCGGTCGGGTGAGGCGCGTCTGGCGCGCGTTGTGACGTTTTGACAACGATGGCCCGAACCGAAGCTTCAAAGCAATTTGAATGTGGAGCGAAGATGCTGACAACTTCCAGCTGGCTGAACTTAATCGTTGCGTGTTTACGAGAACAGCATTGTTCTTCGTCATACCGCTGCTCGGAATTTGAGATGTTTTCAAAATGCTTGTTTTCGAAACTTTTCGAGTTCCGCTCTTTTGTTCCCGCTTCCCGACAGGAAATTATAGTGGCATCACAAAATTTCTTGATATCCTTGATTCGAAAAGCCACGTGATCAAAGGTCCGATCAGATCTGCAAGCTGCATACCGCTCTGAAATCCATTCAAATTCTCAGCTCAAAATGCGGCACATACCATCGACCCCTGATGTTTCCCATCCCAACTACCAACGCTGCTACGATCAATGCGGTATCATCGCTCCGAGTCATTACCCGAACAAAACGTAAGCAACAACGAGCTTATCTGCTCATATTAACACGAAACCAGCCAAATAATCTAAAATTTCAGCTGCGAGCTGAACGAAGCCCACAATATCTGCGTCAAAGCCAAATGTCGGTAGGTGGCGTACTTTAATATGCACAGTTCTGTTTTCCACATCCAATGTGCTGTACAGTATCCAGGGCTGGGCAAAAAACTTTTTTTCAAAAAATCGTTTTCTTTTAAAAACGTTTCTTTTAAAAACGTTTTTTTAAACGCCCGATGACCAAAATATGCCCCAAAAAATTGAAAACGTGGTTAAATGAAGTAATTCTATGTGTTCTGAGGCAAAATAAACGGATTTCGACCATTTTCTAGCGAGTTGTTAAGATCCCATATCAGACTCGTATCATGGAACCAACTTTGGCTGGGGTCATCACTGAAAGTCAAACTCCGTATATCGACGTATCTCGACAAAGTAAAAATTGGTCGAAAATTTTTTGAAAAAAATGGGACAAAAATTGATTTTCCTTGATAATCAGGGTACTTTCCCTGAAAAATCAGGGAAAATCAAGGAAATTCAGGATTTAAAAAAACGAAAAACGACCCAGAGGTTTTTTTTTTCAAAAAAACGTCGTTTTTTAAGAAAAAGACGCCGTCGTTTTCTTTTTGCCTAACCCTGACAGTGTATCTAGAAGGATCAATGCCTGATGTCGGGGACCGGCATGATTTTTCAGACCTGACTGCTGCTGACAGTTAAAATCGAATTTTTTAAACAAAAGAATGTTAATTTCAACTGCGCAATCACCACATTGCTAAAAACAGCTTTTTAACCGTAATCCGTCCCTGCGAAATTTTTTTGTCGGGTGTCGGCTATACCGTGTCGGCACCGATCTCAACCACAACCAGTTTTTTGTTATTTTTAGCGGCAATTACACTGCCATTCAGACATGTGCAAAAGATGACTGTATGTGTGTGGCCAAATGTCAGGAAGGTTAGTGCTTGCTCAGTTTTCTCGGTGCGCCTCCATCGTCATAAATCTTTCAAATGCGTTTTCAGTGGACGAAGAGGAAGTGGCTGACTTCTTCATGCCGGGCTGTATCAACATGGCCACTAAACTGTTCAGATGCGACTGCAACTGCGAGAACAACACGACGTGTTGCGCGTGTGAAAAGCAGGAGTGATACAAGAATTCGATGCAAGTTGTATTTCCTCTGATACCTAGCATGAAAAAAGTAGAAACCCCCAACTGAATACACGCATGTTGTCAAATTGTGTTTCTGCGTGCGTTCTCTAGGCTTTATTCGGACGTATAGCCGGAATAAATGTTGTTGCACATTTTGAGTTGTGTTCAGGTACCGGAAAAAAGGCAGGTACAACCTTGAATGGCACTTAGATCGGACCATGGCATTCACACAAGGGCTTGCTTAAAGGACTCGGGACACAACTGAAGGAAGGGCAGCAGAGCACTGTGTTATACATCGTTGGAAAGCATATGTCACGCCCAAACGTTAAGCTCCTTGGAGATTCGTTATCTCATAGTTGAGCGACTTTTCGTTCCAGAAAAAAGTGAATTTTTTCACAACTTAAAACGACCGCTGCAGAAACCCCAAATTAGTTAAAAGTCACGTAACACGTGGATGGATTACAACAGCTTCTGGATAACTTATCATGACAACTTCAGTCGCTCAAAGCATATTGCTTCACTCGGTAATTGTGCGAAACGTTCCAAAAATCGGCCACATTTTTCGAAAACCCAAGTTTGTCTCTAAATTTTGAGGCCGCGCTTCGTGTTGCAGAAATGAAAACGCAAGAGAAAAAAGAGAATTTTCGAAAGTACCAGAAAATAAGGTTTTTAAATTTGGAAACAGTTAGGTAGCGGCGTGACAGGCCGAAAAAACCTAAAAATTGCCCCTAAACTGCACAGTTGCATTCATTGACGGAAATGTGATGTAAATTAGCCACGTATTGTATCGCATTGGAAACCAGAAAGTCAGATAAACGCACAGTCCAACAATCTAGACTTCAAACTCCATGGTCCGGCTGCTGCAGCAATGCCAGCCAGAATAAGATATTTGGCTATAAGTCGTTACTGTTAAGGATTATTGCACATTTGATAGAGTAGACCAATGTAGCTTCAACGTAGCTATCGAACGATATAAAACATGCCCATACTATCTCTTAGTATGGACAAGAAACGGTCAAATTTCCGAAATCGCACACGGTGACGTGACGGTTCTTTCCAGAATCGTCAAAAAAGCAGTGTTTTAGCCTCAGCCCTTAAGCGTAAGAATTCATTGGTGCTTGTTATACATCGTTCGAAAGCTACTCCAGAGATACATGTTTGGTGCTGTCACATTTACAATAGCTGTTAGTTAACAATAAGCATTTATAGCTGGATATCATATTCAGGTTGGCATGGCTGCCCCGAGAGATCTTTAGACCTTGGGGTCTTCGGACCTTGACAGGTTCTTACACCAGACGTTTCTCTCAATTTTTCGAAACCGATACAATCTGCGGCCTTTATGTGTCACAATTCTGGCGATGAATGTAACTACCTAGTTTAGCGGCAATTTCATGGATTTTTAGGCCTGTCACGGAGCTAGCCATGTGTTAAAAAAATTTTAAAAAACCTTATTTTCTGGCACTTTCGACCATGCTCTATTTCGCCATTGCATATTCTTATTTCTGCAGAGCAAAGCGCGACCTCAAAATCTAGGGTCAAACTTGTGTTCTCGAAAAATAAGGCCGATTTTTGGAACGTTTCGCACCCTCACCGTGTGAAGCAATGGTTTGAGCGACTGAAGTTGTGATGATAAGTTATTCCGAAGCTGTTGTAAACCTATTCATGTGTTACTTGACCTTCAACTCATTTGGGGTTTCTGCACCGGTCGTTCCAATTTGTACAAAAATTCAGTTTTTCTGCAACGAAAAGTCCCTCTACCAAGAGATAGCGAATCTCCAAGGAGCTTAAAGTTTGTGCGTGACATAGGCTGTGAAAATGCTTTCCAAAGGTATATAACAATAGGTCCTGCTACCCTTCCTTCGGTTATGTCCCGAGCCCTTTAACGATGAATGCGAAAAACGAAACCGCGGCTATAGAGTCTTTTATGCGGAGTACGCTTCGAAAATCCAATATAATACGCAGCAGCTTGCCTGACAAACAAGCTCCAAACTGGTTTTTATCGTGTGCCCATTTAAATAATTTCAGTTGCTGCACATTGATGGCCAAATGTGAACAAGATTTAATGACTTGATTTAACGACAGCACTTAGCCCCCCCTGCTAGGTGTCGTTTGGAAGGGGCCTTTGTGTACGTATACGTCCCTGTCGTTGCTCCCGTGGTTGCGGTTGACGGTTGTGCAGTTCACTGTGCAAGTAAATCGTTTTGTAAACAAAGTGTTCAGAGCACGGAAAACGAAAATGTTATCTGTTTTATCAAATTGTTAGTGAGGAAACGCCATGCTGCGAAAAAAATGTTTATTTCTTCTGGAACAGGTGGAAACTGTGCTAAATTCAGGTCACTTGGGTTTCCGATGTGTTTACTGACACAAACTATGCATTTGGCCTCGTTCGGTTTTTGTGGACGAAACGAACTCTTCTGGCCCAGATTAGCTCTGATCAAAGGTCTGACCGGAAAATAGTTGCCCTTTTCAAATGGAGTCAATGTTAACTTGGAGCTTCTTGTCCACCGTGGGCTGACAGGACCAATTCTAGTTCAGACGATCTTAATGTGTTTTTCGTGTCAGTAAAAACGAACACCAATAGTTTTGAAACTGACCTGTGCACCACGAAACACCGCATGCGTTGTTCTCTGACTACATGAAGAGTGACGGCACACATGAACACACACACACACACACACACACACACACACACACACACACACACACACACACACACACACACACACACACACACACACACACACACACACACACACACACACACACACACACACACACACACACACACACACACACACACACACACACACACACACACACACACACACACACACACACACACACACACACACACACACACACACACACACACACACACACACACACACACACATATGTTTGATCGTAACTCAAACTGACACACCAAGCGAAACAGCGGAACGGTGGCGTTCATAAGTTCGCGAGACTTGTGATTACTGTTATGTAGCTATCGCTGGCCAACCAGAACTGCGTAAATTTATGACCGCCGTTCTTGCTCTTATCATACCCAACGTACACACCACCTGGGTGTGTTCAGTTTTTGCTCTTTTATCATCGGGTGCCAGGTTTGTACAAAATTTTTTGAAAACCCTACCGATGCGGCGATGAAATTTGGAAACTACACACTGACCATGGGCTGGATGGAAGTGGCGGAAAGCGTAAGTAATTGCTCGTTTGAATCCCGTCTGCGCGAAACGCGAAGTTGTCCGGATCCGAAGTACAACGCCGTCGCTTGGGCACGATTGCTGGCCAGTTTGAGCATACCGTATACTCTGATCAAATCATTCGATACGGAGCTCGATATTGATCTGATATTGAACGGAACGCTGGACACAACCGTTTATCCATGGTTGGTTAAGTTTGGTGGAAATAAGTGAACAAGGCGAAAAACTTTAGACATAGTAGCTGTATAGTTCAGGTACATCACCGAATCTCGCATGCGCCGTGGATTCCAATTCACAGAGTGGTTCGATGGCTTTGTCACCATGCACGCATTCTATCGCCAACCAAGGCTGGCGGCCACCGACTACTGGAGTGCCTACAAGGCGTACACGAATGAATTCGACACTCCCGTATGGGTAGCGATCTTGGTCATGTTGCTGTTGCACAAGATCAACAAGTGGATGGGGCACACGTTGTCGGAATCGGTCTGTTCGTTGACTTTGAAATTGACACTTGCCGATGATTGTTTGTTTCTACCATACAGTATGTGCAGTTGAGGGCAAACTTTTTTACTAAGAAAAGTGTATGTTTACCTTCACATAAAACGTGAACATAAATGTTTATGTTTATGTGCAAGCGTAAACGTGATAGTAAATGTTTACTTTTGTATAAAAGCATAAAGTGACACTAAATGTTTACTTTTATACATAAGCGAAAACGTGAAATCACATGTTTACGTTTACGTGCAGGAATAAGCATGAAGGCAAATGTTTACGTTTACACACAAGAGTAAACGTGAAAGTAAATGTTTTACGTTTATGTATATCTATGCTACTAAAACAGGAAGACGTATGTCTGTGGCACCCTCCCTCGGGGGCACGGTTCAATTTTCACTGGTAGCTTTGGGTACGCTAACGGCGGGTTTTCGGATAGCCCAGCGTGCGCGGGCGCGAAGCTTCGGGCCGTAGGCACGGCCCCCGTCTAGTGAGCGTAAACATAAAAGCAGATGATTACGTTTATGTACAACGTTAATGGTATAAAAAAGCGTAAACGTGGGGAGAAAGGTTTACGCTTGCTCAAGCTGGTTTACGCGTGTGCATTAAAGTAGATAGACCTGAACACAACCAAGCAATTTCGTCGTTTTTCTCAGCTGCCGCAAGCAATTCGGCTGGACACGTTTATGCGAGGCGTCGTCCGGGCGATGACAGGCGTACTACTGAATCTATACGCCAGCTTCCTTCTCATCAATCTGCTGGTGCCGCGCGTGAAATATCCGTTCGACGATTTCGACGGAATGATTCGCTCGCTGGAAAGCGGCGATCTCCGCTGGCTCACATCGAAGACCGGCTTCTACGACGATGTGTTCGCGTCGAATCTCAGCTCGTTTGTGCGATTGAGGGTCAGGGAATGTGACATGTTTCAAATTGAAATTTCAAAATAAATGCGTTCGCTTTTCATCATCATGAAAAAAGCAAATTCTGGCCTTTCAGAACGCTCTGAGAACGAATCCGGCAATTATATATGAATTTGGTGCCGAGCCTCCCGATGTTCCATCGTCCTTCCAGCTCAGAGGTCTCACCGATGCAATGCTTCATAAGAAGTTATGTCAAGGATATCACGTGATCGCAATGCCTGAATTTGGCGTCATGCCAACTGGCTTCATGTTCTCTCCAAGAACTCCTCGCTCGCTTGTGGCGCGCGTCTCGGAGTCCGTTCGTGGCCTGCAGTCCGCTTACGGTCGCGTTGCACATCGTTCAAGGTTTGTTGGATTGGTAGGACATATCAAGCCCCTTCGGATTTGCGTTGGGTCCTTAATGTTTGTATGTACGTATAGTCCAGCCACGTGGTCATGAGACGACTTTTTTTAAAGCTCGCTTGGCCAGATTCAAAAATGCGCCGGCAACACGGGTTTTCGCAAACAAAAGAAAGAGATTGGGCCGAGGACATGATGACAAGTTCCAGCTGGCTGACCTCAATTTGTTGCGTGCTTACGCAAACAGCAGCGTTGTTCAACACGCAAATGTTTTGGGAGTCAAAAGGGATTTTGCGCACCGAGGTGGAGAGCGTGTTTTCAAAAAAATACATGCGTTTCTCTTTCTTTCATTTCCGAAATACGTGGAACCGGAACATTATTGGATCCGTTCAAGTCAACTTCAAAATAAGTCGTCTCATGAGTTCGTGGCTGGACTATATGTACAATATTTTCCAACAGTTGCGGCATTCGTTTGAAGCATTTTAAACTGGAACAGGGCGGTCACGCCGGAAGGAATCAATGAACCCCTTGTATCCACAGAATCTGGTGGAAGGCCCTCTAAAATTTCGAATTTACTAACGTTCAACATAATCTTTTTTGCATCAGATCTCAACAACAGCCCGGAAGCTGTACGATTGCCGATCACTCGTCCCGTTACGCCCCGATCGGCCTGCGCGATGTGTGTGTTCTGTTCGTGGTGCTGGTCGTCGGTGTGTGCGGACTCGGTGGACTCGTGACTCTGATGGTTGAACGACTCGTTCAACTCGTCAGAGTTAAATCATCGCACGTCCACCGTTCGGAATCGGAACAGACACGACCAACTGGAAATCACGAAACTGTTTGTCGTGATGAACCCAGGCAGAAGTCGAAAGAATTGCGTTTTATTGAACTTTCCGAACCGGTGAAAATATAAAATTTGCTCGATTGTGCATAAATATGAAATATATACTGTAAAAGATTTCAATAGCCAGCCAACCAGTGTTGACGTCGGTCCATTACAATACACACATCACGTGTTTCTATATGGCTTCAAACCTGAGGAGTCGATTGCCAGCTGCCCTTGTGCACACGACCATTTCAATGGCCGCAACGTAAATGTAACTGTATTTTCGGACGGATGCCCTGATGGTCCAGTTTCCTTAACAGGACCGGTCCGTACCCCGAACGAATATGGTTGTTCCACAAAGGTCCCGCGTCTCCGAAGGGGTGCGTTTTCAATTGCGACGAATGCTCCCAATACCCAGCCCAGGTGTGCCTGTATTTCCGGTGCATGTGCGCTGTTGGCAGGTAAAACGACCGTCCGTCACATAATCGTTTCGTGATCAGGCAACATCACGGGAAACATGCTTATGAGTTTGTGATGTTACACAGCCCAGCAATAAGATCTGCTGGTGGGGCTGTTTGGAGGCAAATTTGCCAGAGGCGTGCGCACTGATGAGCCCTGGCGCCTCGGTTTGTCTGCGAAAGCAGGGCGAAACAGACCAACATTACTGCACTCAGTGCACTCAGTACATCACAATCTTTCTCACACTGCTTACTCTTTCTTCCTATTACATTGCATGTTTCCAACATTATCACAAGTCACACTTTATTCAATTTCCATTTATGGGAAAGCTACATACGCTATATTTACTTTCGATTTTGAAGGGTCACGTGCCATATGCTGCGTATGTCATTTGCATTATGCATGGTTATACTGCTTTCAGGTAATATGTATACTGTATATATGTATGTACCAGATGACAGGGGCGTCTACTCTCTCAATGCTCTGTGCTGCTGGGCTTTTTCACAAAACAAACACAAAACACGGCAGCCGACAGCCACTCAGGCAATTTTTTTTTCAGAAAATGCAAAAAAATTCCACATGTACAAGATAGTAGCACCTGCATCTATCCAGGCACGTGACACTTGCAAATGTTTTGTGTGTTCACACAAACTGAAGTCAAACAACAATGCAGCTTTGGTGTTCACGTCGTCATCCCAGGTTTTGGCTGCTGTCCATAGTGTTTGCTTTTGAAAGTGTTCATGGCTTTGTTGTCAAAGTCTGGTGTGGTCGTGGTGCAGCATTTGCTTGAATTTTAAGTCGATGGTTGACTTTTATGCAGCTTCTGTCGGTCCACCCATGAGTCACGTGGCCCTTTTCCACCCAACATAACGATGAAAACAGACAAACTTTTCAAATTCTGTACCTGACAGGTACCTAAACGTACCAACCACTATTCACATACAGCACATCTGTTACATATTTACATGTTGCATATTTTTTAGTCCGGTACTTTTCCACAAATGTATTATGATATTACGACAGCAGAAAATATAGCTCAGATAGCAAAATCTCGCAGTCCGATTATACCAACGAAATTTGAGCATTTCTGGCTACTTTTAGGTCCCTTTAGTGTTCTCACACTTTCAAATGCGGCACCCAACTGAGGTACATGTAGCGTATATCAGTGCATCATTTTGCGCCAGATTGAAAGTATTTTTCAGGATGCTTTTTTATCGCTCTGCCGCGCTGGTGTTAGTGTGTCGGCACACTTTGTTTTACGTGAGAACATGATCAGTTTTGCAACTGTGGATGTTTCGCCATGTGGTTTTTATTTGCGACGAGCACTCGAAAGCTTGCTTTGGTATTGGGCGCACAATGATCGGATAAGAATTGGTCAAATCCTTTTCCTGAATCGGAAAGCGGGAAAGTGACGGGGCAGTGACGTTGAGTTGCGCGATCGCACACAAAGCATGCAGTCCGCAAAATGTTTCAGACCCGTAGCAACGTGGTTGATCTGCTAGATTATTGTCGGCTGAAAATTTTTTTGTGAGAATCACAAATAGCACAATGGCTAAGAGTGACTGAACGTGAAAATCAGGATTGATTTGATGAATTCTTATATCGTCATTGTGCCACCAATATGAAGATCGGTACGGGTGCGTGTGCCGGATGACGCCGAGCATCAAGAAGGGATACTGTATGAAGTTGAGCATTTGGCCAACCAAATTGTCGTGTACTCTTGTCGCTTGTGTTCTTCTATTCACGTGACTCTTTCCCTTTGTTTACATTGCACCCCGCAGATGATAACAGCAGATTTTATGGTCTCGATCACATATACTTTTTATGGGTCCGGTTTAGTTCCAATCGCACTCGGAAGAAGTTCATGAGTACCACAGATCAAATTCGTCAATAACGTCAACTTTTCAAACCACAATGTTCTACTGTGTTGTACCCAACGAAACGTTTTAACGATATAATTTGACAAATTTGACAGGTTTGATTCTGCCCACCAAAATCAGCGCATCAAACGGTTCATATTGGTATTGATAGTTTTTATTGACATTTTATTTTATGTATCACACACCTGCTGCATAAACAAACATTGCGCTTCGCCCGGTTTATGACATGCAAAAGAATCAAAACTAGCCGCAGAAAAAGCAACAGTCTACGAAATATAGCTAGTCTAATTTAATTTGCTCGCTCTGCTGTTGTCAAAAATATTCGATCCTTTCGAAACGACTCACTTAACGACATTAAATTAACTTATTTTTGTGCTTCAGAATTTTTTCCGAGGCGGAAAACGGGCGTACTGAACTTCCCCGACGTGAAAATCACGTTACGGGAATTTCCACTGCACGTGAATAAACAAACTCTCTTGCACAAGCCTACTCCGGGCAATGACTAGCTCCGCTGGGGTAGTCTGCTGGCGATTTTATCACAATGTTATTCTTGGAGAAATACTGCAGTGTTGCTGACTGGTTTTTCTCATCTAAAATATATTGCAGATTTTTGAACAAGACACTGCAAATAAGATATAAGAAATTTTGAAGCCTCAGAACTTTGAGCTGTTTTTTCTTACTGAATGTACAGCAAGTATTTGACTTCTCATGCTAACTTTGTTTGCATTGATATGGTTGTGTGACAACAGACACGGCTTGTGCCCGTATTCTGGTAAGTAAAGCCTACAATATTAATAATATTGTGCTCACTTGTTTGCACGTAACCTCGTGACTCTGCAGAAAGTCATAAAATGATATCCAACAAACACATTGTTTTGGTTGTCCTTCCGGGTGGGGGTTTTGAATTGTGTGGTTGTTGTTTTTTTTTTTTTTGTTTTTGACGTTTAGGAGCAAAAATAATTTTTTTCGGAAACTCAATTTATCTTTCATTAGAACGTGGAGGAAGGGAACAAGTCGGCCAGCAGCAACACAAAGTGCCATGAGCTGGTGGACGGACTATACATTTCATCGATATTTTGATTGCACTTCACACCATGAAAGTCTCAAACTGGTTTTCTTCCAAATCGTTCAGTTTGTTTTTCGTCATAAAGATCACAGTTTGCGATGAAATCAGCGTAAACACGCAAATTTGTCTCAATCGTTTAGAACTCTCATCACATGCGGTTGCACTTGCCCACAAAGCACAAACATGTTACTGTAATACTCCATTCCGAATATTGGGCAAAAGATTGGAATTTTCCAGTTGTTTCTGGTTGCGGTGCTTATTTATGCTTCTCACAGACACAGCGGATATTTTGAGTTAGAATCATGCAAAACTGTGTAAATAGCTTGAGGCACCAAGGTTTGTGCAGGCAGAGTTAGGTGTAGGTACATGCAGTATTTTTTTGTAATTTTGCCTCAGGCGGTTAATATACAAATGGTTTACGTTTGTAGTTTGTACTGACTTCATCCCTCTGGAAAAAAATATTTTACAGACTTTCCGGAGACGATATAATTGTATAATCGTGACAAGACAAACAGGCCCCGGTTATTGGTCATCGCAACCTGTAACGTTGCATTTTTCGCCGTCATAATAACACAAATATATACGTATTTCAATATGTGCATTAACACAATCAAACAAACCACCGCTTTTGCTTGCCCTTAGCTGACCATAGTATATTTCATTGTCATAGCGCGCGGTTGCTAACGTGCTAAAAAGGGCACACGCTTGAAGGTTAGCTGCGCCTTACCCAGGTCATGCGCGTTGCTAAGGGAGTCCAAAGCCTAGAAAGTGCTGTATTGCTTCGCTTAGCCAGCCAGATATAACAAAAACACACAGGTCCGTTTCGTTTCTGGAATCCAGAAGAAAGGCTGTATGTATCTATAGATGTCTCACAGAAGTCGCCTGTGGCCAGGGTACTGGCACAGTTTGTCAACTCGTGTACATCTGAATATCCGTCCGTGCTTTCATAACTGCATTGCCCTCTAGTTCTGCATTTCGGAAACGATTGTATGAGTCACTTCATCCTGCAGGTGTTTCCACACATCAGGCGGGCGCAGCAATAAAATATTCTGTGCTCCCTGTCCAGTCCATTTGAAGTCGGATAAAACGTTGGTGTTTGATTCTCAATTTTTGATTGTGTTTTCAGATCAACGAATTGTAGTATTCCTCCACCAGTAAATATCCACACAAATCAGCCGAAATCAAGTAAGGATGCCCACTTCACCTACAATCGGTCATGCTGGACGAAAGACGATGCAGTCATTTTGGAATAAGTACAGCGATCGACCGGACGACCGTTCAATGATGTTGAACGATCAGGCACATTTGATCAGGTACAGGTTGCCTGAATATCAGGGTCAGGGTGAAACATCAGCTTGATGTAAATTTTGGAAGTTATCCTGTTAGTGAAGCATCTGGAAGTTACCTCCAGACCGGGTTGCCTTCAAGACACAGCAATGCTGTTTTTTTCTCCAAAATGTGAAAATGAAACATCACTTTCACACAGGGACGACGACCGTGACGACATTCTATCGGCGTTGCCTGATTTGAAAGGCAAAGATGTTGTCGATATTGGGGCCGGAATTGGGTAAGTTGGCTGTGGAATAGTTGCCTATTTTTTGTACTCACTTTTAAAATTCTCCAACTGGCTTTCAAAACTGGCACGCCTTGATGGATCAGGGAGGGAAACAGGGACTAAATACCGGAGCTTGTCAATCTTTGCGTGTGTCCCGTCTGAAGCCAAACGATGCTGTGTTGCCTTTCCTTATTCATCAAAGTTTGACTCTTGCGCCGGTTTTTTGAAAAACAAGCATATATCTTTGCGATTGCCGATTCGATAATATCGTATCAAGGGATTTCCGGTTTCCCCACTGTATCACCTTTCCGTGAAACATTACATATCACGCCCTTGCAGCCGTTTCACATCCGCATTCGTGCCGATGGCGCGTTCAGTGATCGCCGTTGATTTCATCGATTCGTTTGTGGCGAAGAACCGCGAACTGCACGGGCATCTGCCGAATGTTTCATTCATGAACAGTGATGCCACACATCTCGTGTTGCCTGAATCAAGGTGAGTAGGCGCCTGGAATTGATTTGATCCGCTTGCTTATGGTAATTTTAATTTGCGGTAATTTTAAATAGAATTGAAAAATTATCAAGCGGAGGGATGGGGTAAAAGTTGGAAATTCAAGATTTAATGCACATTATCGCGAGGTGGACAGGGATGGTGGACATTCAGCAACTGTTTCGAAAATGTGGAGTTTGGATTGGACAGAGATGGTTGACATTCGACAACTTTTGCGAATGGTCGACGGAGACGGCGCCTCAAAAGTTTATACCCAGTCCACACCGTCGCCATGTAGGCCAACTGTCTCCATAAGCTTTTCACCAAAACAAGTTTTGAGAAGGGTGGACGGAGATACAAGTTTCGAGACTGTTCGGCGGAGATGGCGGACCTTCGAGAACTTTACTACTAACCTAGTGATTCACTCGTTCCGTGCCACTCGGGTACAATCCAACTTGAAGCAACCCAAATCTGAGTGGAGGAACGTTTTCGAAACTTTTCGAAAATGTGCCCGGTCGCGCATGTGTCGATCAGTAGCATCACGCTCACTCCGCGCTGCTGGAGCCACCGTAACCCAAACCTTCGGTCTTACGGTCCACCGGTCCACACCAACCGTTCCCGCAGAATGATTGTTGTATCTTTTTGCAGCGTCGATTTCGTGTTCACCAATTGGTTGTTGATGTACCTAACGGACGTGGAAGTGTGCGAGTTTCTGCAAAACGCCCTCAAGTGGCTGCGACCGGGTGGTCGGATGCACATTCGAGAGTCGTGTACTCAACCATCGAGTCAGTTTTTTTCCTTTTCTGCAATTTTACCTCAATCAGGGCATATTTTTCTAAATCTTCAGTTGCAAATTTTCAGGCCAAAAATCCGAAAAGAAGGAGATGTCAATCAAGAACGACGCCAACCCGACCTTCTACCGGCCGAAATCAGCCTACATCAATTTGTTCAGGTTAGCGCAGTGGTTTTCACGTGATCTTGTGTGTGAAAGTGCGCAGGTTCGATGCTGGGTGGGAACAATGAAAATGAACCCATATTCTTGCAGCAACATTGCCATTCACGACGGCAACAATAATCAGTACTGGAAACTGCGACCGCTTTGGGCCAAATCAGTGACCACCTATGTTGAGGTCGGTAAAAGTAGCAACTCTATGCCTTACCAAACTTAATTTAGTCTGTAATTTTCATTAAAAAAGTGTAAATATCAACTTTCAGAAAAAGTCCAACTGGCGCCAGATCCACTGGCTGGTGGAGAAAGTTGAATGTTCCGAATCGTCCTTGATCACTCAGGAAAAATTGTTGTCCCTGCTTGGTGATGAAAACGTGAAAACACAGGAATGGTGCACTGAACAGTACAGACGATTCGTGGCCAGCAATGAGCATAAGAATATTGTCAACGCCCTCAAGGTAGAGCATCGGCTTAATTTATCATTTTCGCATGATTTATTTTTAACGCATATCCTAAGGTTTTCTGAAGGTTGCTAGTTTTGGTGCCTAGAAACTCTCCAAGATTATTGTCTTTAGACCTTTTGAAGCGACTTTTCTCTGTCCTCAACATCAGCTCAATCCCAGTTCTAAAAAAATCTTTCCATTTATGTCTCCCTCAATGTCCTTGCTTGAAGGCAGACCCTCAAAGCTAAAACAATCAGCTCCATGACTCCAGATTGACAACGCTCACAACATTATCCTGCTCAACAGCAATCCCGAACGTTCATTGTGTCCCGTCGAACTGTCAAAGGTTTGGAATTCTTTGGCGATTTTCTTTTTTCTTTTTTTTTGCAGTTTTGAGTGCTGTAAGTACATATATGTATTTGTCCCATTTATTTGTAGGCGTGCCAGAGCAAAGTCTGGTGCCTGGAGACATCGCCGTACCGTTATCGTGCGGTCGTGAGCAAACTGAACGACACCAAGGTTGAACAGAAGTTTTCAACATCAATGAACTTTTGAAAACTTCCGAAAAAAAAATGGATTTGTTTGCAACCGCGACCACTTTATTTTCGCAGGACCAAAACGTTCGCGCGCAGTGGATTCCGTCGCTATTAAGCAGCGACGTTGAAACATCAGTGAATCGGTCGTTGATGGACTTCGACTGCTGCACGCTGATTGGCCAGGATCTGTGGATGATGGCGCAGGACAAACTCATTCAATTCTTTATGGTCGGCGCGCCCTTTTGAATCGCTTTTTCCACATATTCTCAATTTGACCGTTTTCTACGATAATATAAAGATTGCGTATATCACACGAGAAGTGAAGATTCGATTTCTGCAGCTTCATCTGGGCTGACTTGAATGAACTCAACTCTAGCGTGAAACATCAGTACGCACGGCATAATGTCCTCATCAGTTACATGATGTTGATGTTGATAAACATGTTCCTCACAACACGGTCAAATGTGTGAATAATGTTTCAGGGTCTGTTGAGCAGCACGGATGGTCATAAACGTCGCATGCGAACGCTGGAACGGGTGGTGGATCCGCATGACATTATGGAGGTGTTCATTTTAAACTTATGAGAAATAACATATGTATTGGTCGCACAATGACATTGCAAGAATTGGTCAAATTTTTTTCCTGAATCGTAAAGCGGGAAAGTGACAGGGCAGTGACGTTGTTGCGTTGCGCGATCGCACACAAAACATTCAGTCACCAAAATGTTTCAGACCCGCCGCAACGTGCGTGCTCTGCTAGATCATTTTCATGAAAATGTTTTGTGAGAATCACAAATAGCACGGTGGCTAAGAGTGACTGAACGTGAAAATCAGGATTGATTTGATGAATTCTTATATGGTCATTGTGCGACCAATACCAGGTCACATTGTGCGAAACATTTAGAACCAATATTAAACTCATACTTCAGCGTGCCAAGCACCTCGGTTGTCGCGATGTTTCAGCGATGGCAGCCCCTGATGCTCAAGGTCACGTGGTCACTGTGATTTTGTAGAAATTTTCAGGAACGAACCATTATTGTGTTTTGCGGATGTAAATTTTCGTACTTTCCCGTGGAATGTGAATATTGCTGTATAAACATTATTGTGATTAGAACGCATCTCTGTCAAAACAGTATTAAAATATGTATATGTACTGTACATATGTATGTTGAGCTCAAAGTTTTTCGTTCTTCTCCGTCGAGCTTGTCGGGTTTGTCGACTATTTCGGACAGCTTGCGGGCCTGTGCTATTTGTCATCAACTGATCTTTGAACACTGATTATCATTTGCTGCAGTGTATTTGCTCGTTCACTTTTGGTGTGACTCACGTTTTAAAATCGTTTTAAATCATGTCCTGATCAATAAACGAGTTGTTTTGAACCCATATGAGGTTGGCAATTGAGCGAAAGACAACAACCATAAACTTGGGACGTTCAAAGTTTTTGAAAGTCACATTCTGCGCAAAATGCCAGAAATTCTGTAGATAAATACTAAATATGTACATAGTTACACCTTAACAGGTTCTGATAGTTCAACAAGGTACATTTCACTGTGCTCCCCGTTCGTGTTTCTTGGTCGCGTTAGTTCCGATTCCGAACAGTGGACCAACGATGATTTAACTCTGACGAGTTGAACGAGTCGTTCAATCACCAGAGTCACGAGTCCACCGAGTCCGCACACACCGACGACCAGCACCACGAACAGAACACACACATCACGCAGGCCGATCGGGGCGTACGGAACGTTCGTGGAAACAGATTCGCACTGTTTCCTACAAAAAACGTTAATACGATTTAGCCTTGTGGGCACGCATTGCGTTAGATCTGTGGATGCAGTTTCGGCCCATATGGGCAAGGATCCACAGATCTAACGCAGATCTAACCCACAATGTTAAATCGTATCTTTATTGATTTATCATCTTTTGTGCAAAGCCCGTCCACAAGACAGCACCCCAGTGCAAAAACAAGTCAACTTCTGAAAATGCATTCTATACATTTACAACAAACTGAGTATCAAGTGCGACACCAACATTTTTTTTTTTTTTTTTTTTTTGTTTTTTTGTGATTTGGTGTTGGGGTGGGGCATTCTCTTATAGGTTTTGGGTGTAAGCGCACGCAAGTATGTCCGTCAGCTGCTTGCGATTCAGGAAAAAAATTTGACCAATTCTTATAAAGTAATTGTGCGACCAATATCAAGTGCGACCAACGAGGGAAACATGAGGCCAGTGTGATAATCTGAATAAAATTCTTGTTCTGTCGCAGGTGGAGGCTTCGTTTATCTCATGCACTCATTGGGGCGCCTCGCGCGTGCACACGTTTGTTTTGGCACATATTCATACATAACTCGTCAGTTCGGATCGTCCAACCAAAGTGGTCAACTCTCCCCGAATGCTATGCATGTTATTTCTGGCGCTCACTCTCCGTTAGTTGACGACTTCAGCTGACGATTTGTGCTGACCACACATAACAATTCGGCCTGTCTTGCGTGTCTTTTTGCACAAAATTGCTGCCATATCTTCATTTTCGCTCAATAATGGTCCAGGCAACACGAAGAAGGTCTTTCAGCTCACCTGATTAGATTCAACGAATTGTAAGCGGCCTGATAGCGTCGAACGGATTCGGAGATTCGATTCAGCAGCCAGCGGGGCGTTTTCGCCGAGAACATGAATCCGGTTGGCACGACGCCAAATTCAGGCATCGGAACAACATGGTGTCCTGCGCACCGCTTCTCCGTTACTTCGCCATGCGTCACTAGTTGGAATGAATCGTCCACCGCCGGCGCACGATTGCCGAACTCATACATCATCGGCGGATTCTTGATCAGAGCATTCTGGAATGTGGTGCGCGGAGCGGTGTTTTGTGTTTGTTTGGTTTTTGCACCGAGAAGACTTCATTTTGGGCGACATAAAATAAGGCAATCGATGTGTGTGTGTGTGTGTGTGTGTGTGTGTGTGTGTGTGTGTGTGTGTGTGTGTGTGTGTGTGTGTGTGTGTGTGTGTGTGTGTGTGTGTGTGTGTGTGTGTGTGTGTGTGTGTGTGTGTGTGTGTGTGTGTGTGTGTGTGTGTGTGTGTGTGTGTGTGTGTGTGTGTGTGTGTGTGTGTGTGTGTGTGTGTGTGTGTGTGTGTGTGTGTGTGTGTGTGTGTGTGTGTGTGTGTGTGTGTGTGTGTGTGTGTGTGTGTGTGTGTGTGTGTGTGTGTGTGTGTGTGTGTGTGTGTGTGTGTGTGTGTGTGTGTGTGTGTGTGTGTGTGTGTGTGTGTGTGTGTGTGTGTGTGTGTGTGTGTGTGTGTGTGTGTGTGTGTGTGTGTGCGTGTGTGTGTGTGGTCAAACACGTGTTATTTGGACACAGCGTGCTGCGAGTGCACCAGCATGGCCAGCTTGGTGATGTTGCGGTTTGTTTCTACCATATAAAAATGTTTCACGCTGCGCAGCAGAACATGAGAGTATCTTGCAAAAAGGCATGATCACCAAATTTAACATTGCCCATGAGTGGGTGTTAATCATCGCAGACTGAGAGAGCAGCCCATACCTTCAATCGCACGAATGAACTGAGATTGGATGTGAACACGTCGTCGTAGAAACCGTTGCGATCGGTCAACCAGCGAATACGACCTCGTTCAATTGCTTGAATCATTTCGTCAAAATTGTTGAACGGATAGATCACTCGCGGCACAAGCAGGTTAACGAGCAGAAAGCTGGCGTAAAGATTCAGCAACACGCCAACAATGCCACGCACCACGCCTCGCATGAACATATCCAACCGAACTGCTTGTGGCAACTGAAAATGCAGGAACACGCTTTGCTTCTGGAGTGCAAATGAACGTCTCACGACATACTGTATGTAGCGATGTCGTTTACTCAAAACAGACTGACAAAAGAGACTGACATGAAAATTGCTGCGTTTACTTACGTTGTTGATGTCTGCGCTTACCATATTTACTTGTTTATTTTCGCCATTCATGTGCGTTTTTTATGCGTTACTTACGTTTATTTGTGTTATTGATCAACGTTTGCTTCAGTAATTTAAGCGTTTACTTACGTTACTTCCGTACGTTCCTTTACGCTGCGTAATCAGTTAATTCGGTCCAGTTCACCGATCTGAATAACGTTTGAATCCGAAAACGAACGCAAACGGTCAAAAAATGCAGCACGTGGGGTTGAGCATCGAAAAAGTTTTAAGGGATACGAAATCAAGACACACCGATTTCAGCAACGCTAGCCCCATCCACTTGTTGATCTTGTGCAACAGCAACATGACCAAAATCGCTACCCATACGGGAGTGTCGAACTCATTCGTGTACGCCTTGTATGCACTCCAGTAGTCGGTGGCCGACATTGACATTCGTGGCTGTCGGTGGATGGCATGCATGGTGACAAAGCCATCGAAACATTCCGTGAATTGGAATCCGCGACGCATACGAGATTCGGTGATGTACCTGGATGGGTTTAGGAAGTGGCTAACAGTACTGTCGTCAAATAAAGGCGTCAAATCTTTCGTCAAATCGAGCAATAATAAATACATACATGATCCCCAAATTGAGCGCGAGAATAACGAACGTGATTTGACGGCAAGATTTGAGGCCTTGACTTGACTACAGTAGTTTAAGCCTGGGAAGCTGACGACTGTCAGTCATATTGGCCCCCATCGACCATATTGGTAAGACCAGAGGTCCCCAATGTTGAACAAAATATTTTGCGGCTCAACTAACCACGGGTAAATCGTGGTGTCCACTGTTCCATTCATCAGCAGCTCCAAATCTGTCTCATATGTTATGTTAATGAGTTGATACGAAATGTTCAGGCCTTGAAGTAGATAGGCCCAAACCAGGACATCTTGGCCCGGTTTCGAACACGCTTTCGTGGCCAGCAGTTTCGAATCGAAAGAACAACCATGAGAACGAATAGCAACTTCCTTCCAGCCTATCGACAGTGTATAGTTTCCACTCGGTATCATAACTCGAATTGCATCGCGCAAACATGCGGGCTGTTTCGGCTTCGTAAACTATGAACTCAGCATATTTGTCTGGCTGCCGAAGCCAAAAACCGATCATGCTGAGAAATAATGTGTGCCTGCTTGTTTCTGCGCAACCAGCCTCATCGAATCAAAGTGTGTGCTCATACCATGGTATTTAGCTGCACCTTCATACATAAAGGCATTCTGTACGAGGCTAGAAAAGGCATATGGTTCATATGAGCAACTCTTTGTCAAAACTATAGATAAGCCATGCGCACATCCTGTTTTACCCGATTTATCAAGTGTTGATGCATGCACACGTATATATTTATACGTGCCTCTGCCAACCATTATGTTCTGCAAAGTTTTGTGCATGAAAACATGCAAGACTCCCTGAAAAGTCGATGAGCTACCGTAAAAGCAAACTTCTGTCAAGTGATGTACAGTCCGAAACAAACTTTTTATATCGTTGTTGGTCATCCCCGTGGTTAAGGCACCGTTGTGGCTTGCCAGAAACGGCTAATGACTTGAAAGAAGTATGGCACTATGCCTGATTTGCAGCGCTAGCGATAAGTTGTTTTTACTATTATCCTGAAACAACTTTTCGACACATTTAGAAAATCTGCATGACTCCAGCAACATCACGTGGTTAACAGACACACCAGCACGAATCCAGGGCGTCCATCATTCTTGCGATGCAATTACAGCGGCGGCAAACGGGACACAGGGGGGGGGGGTGGGGGGGGGGCGGGGGGGTATTTTAGTGGCGGTGTCAGTGGAATTAAGGACCCCCCCCCCCAAAAGACCACCCCCCTTTTTTTGTGCGGGGTGTGGCTGGCAAACTATTCTAATCATTCACCAAAAATTTTGTCTCAAAACGCTATGTTATTTGAGTTACGGCCTGTTGAAAACACCTGCTAGTTCCGGTTGGGGGTTGGTCTGGTTTTTTTTTTTTGAAAAAGAAAACCAAGTTGCTTGGGGGGGGAATTTTCGCGGGAAAAAAAGGCCAAGGCCCAAAGCACGCGACCCCAACACACACACACACACACGATTGCTTCAGCACATGATTGTTGCATAATACCCCAGCTGTGTGTGTGTGTTGTATTAGGGACTTTACGCTCTCTCGGCGAGTGCGTCGCTGCTGGCCCGATCATTACGTTTATAATGTATCGTAAGGCGGCTTGGCTGTCGGCGTCTTTAGCACAGTGGCAAGCATATCTGACTGTGGTTGTGAGAGCCACGAGTTCGAAGCTTCTCACAGACAAGCTTTTTGATGTTTTTCTTTATGTTTTCAATGTGTAAATATCAATGATTTCAACAAACAGAAACCAATCGCTTCACACCCGACGTTTGCTTCAAAATACAATCAGAAAAACCCGGCCCAAAAAATCGGGCCGGATAGGACCGGGCTGACTTTTTCTGAATCCGGCCATGCCGGACCGAGGTAACCCGATTCCCACCTCTGTAACAAGCATTTTGAATGATAATGCTGCATTTAAGACGTTTTCATGAACCCCGTATTGAATCATTTTCAAGCAGGCTAAAAATAAATGGCAGAGAAAATGGGGGTTGGACTTTTTTTCGGTTTTCAACTGCTCCGCCAAGGGGCTTGGTCTATATTTATTTTTTTGTCAACTAAAACCAACCGACAAATAGCTTTGTTTTTACTTGGATATGATGATTCAAAGTCTAGTTTTGTTTCTATGATGATCAGCATGCTCCCTTTCGTAGACATGCCAAACATCAGCCTACCGAACCAAACCGTGTTGGAAATGCGGTCAGGCCAACTTCAAACGCTTTTTTCTCGAAAAAGTGGTTTGGGGGTTGGTCTTATTTTTACTGATACCGACGATATGGCATTTCAACTAACGAGTCGCGGTTTGCTCCAAATCGAAGCGACTGATGCGATGGTGACTTAAGGTCGGTTTATACTCTGACTGCCCGGCAGTAGCAGTCAGAAATTTGTAACTGCCCGTTCGGTCAGCTCATTAACAGAGCACGAACAGTAGACGGCAGGCAGCGGTCAATGGACAGAGTGGAACAGGCAATCACTAAGCAATCACTGCCTTGCCGGGCTCTTCTGCGTGGTAGTGACTTCTCCCGATTTTGACTTCTACTTCCCGGAAGTCAGAAGTATAAATCGACCTTAAAAGTGTATGTTTGATTAGTTGTACGTATCGTGTCCGTCCATCGATCACAAGTTTCTTCTGCCATATGTGACGCAATATTATGCTTTTTGCACGCACCGCTCTTTGGTCTGTGGATGTTGCGTCAACAACAAAATAATATTGCAAACAATGGGGGACTCGAACCCCCGGTCTTCGGATAACAAGATCGGTGCTCTGCCGACTGAGCTATGGGTTCGACGATTTTAACGCGTACTAAAGTTGTCGTCGGACCACACCCCAACCCTCTTCGAGGGCCACCCCAGCTGGGTGTGTGTGTGTGACACTTTGGCAGTAATGACTTTGATCTCATGGGATGCAACTTCCTTGAAAAAACATGATCATGATGGACATCCGTGGGAGGCAAAAACTGCTGGAACAAACCATATTTACATTTATAGAATAATGGAACAATTCAGCCGACATATTTGAACCAGATTATCTCCTCTCCAAGGTCGCGCATAAATGTTTCAACTCACGACAACTTGTTCATCCATGGAGTTTGAAAAAAGTACTTGTTTCCGGCTTTCGTCAAGTTCATGTTCAGATACTGCCAACTCGTTCGTATTAGCGTCGCTAACGCTTAAACATATATATCGAAAACTATTATAATAAGCGATTTTATACTGTACGCATACTGTGTGACCGAAGTCTTTGCAAACATTTGCCACATGTTGCATCGAGGATAATTATGTATCTTACAAAATCGTGCACGGGGAAGAGTTAACGTTTCAGCTCATCACACAGGAAAAATGGAAAACATTTGCGGAAAGAAAATGCAAGGAGCAGAAGCGAAAAAAGCGAAAATGAAAACGAAAGCCTATGTACAATAACAACCGGAGAAAAATCATTCAACGAAGGAGTCTACGAAAAAACTACCTAAGTCCCAAAACTCGGCGCTATTTATAGGTAATAAAAAACCGCAACCAGAATAAGATCACAGTATAGTGCCGCCCCAGTCTTACATGCTCTCTGTGGCCTCACATACTTAAACGGTGATCAACATGTAGAAACCGAGAGCGGGTATCACTGTTTTGAACACTGGACCAATCCAGGGCAGGGAAAGCAGGAAATCCGTAATTTGCCAGTAAATTGTGAACTGGGCTCGAGCCCACGACTGTTTGGAACGAGGTTGAATGCGGCCTGAAGTGAGAAATAGGGGATAACCTTGATCATCTCACGTGGGATTTTCATTATTTGACTATCATGCGTTACTTCGTGTCTTCAGTGCGTCTTTTATTCCGGATACTTCCACTACTGGCCACTGGCCACTCCAAAGCACACTTTCGACAAACTTTTCAACAACGAAAGCTCGGTGCCCCGGGAATTGGATCTAATCCTACATACCTATACCTCCGCTAGTATACATCGCATACAATTCGGCGTCATGTAACTGACACTTCGTGTTATCGGAGCTAGCATGGTAATGCTAAGCGACATATGGTTCATTCCTTATATTGCGTGAGTTGAAAAATTTAAACTCACGCCATTTTCACAAGACTTAACTTGAGAAGCCCAAACTTGCACACAACTTGTACGGCGTGGACTTCTAGGTCCACACAAAATTTCATCCCGCTGCGTGCCCACACGTGCAATCGCGGGCAAGATACAGTTGAAATTTTTGTAAAAACGTTCTTTCCCTTTTTTTTTTCCACAAAAAACTAGTCAGGGCCCAGACGTTACTGAACACCAAAAATGTTAATATCGCATATAGGGTTTTCGCACACGAGAAACACGATGGTGCTATCGCCGACTTCGTAGCTCCACGACTGAGACCGGTTCCAGACCATGACCACGACTTTTTGTATGTAAAGTGTTCTTCCCGAAGTAAAATTTCCCCGAAAAGTTGGGTTACCAGAACTATTAAAGTTGTTTATGTGGTTTTCGCACTCGAGAAACACGGTGGTGCTATCGCCGAGTTCGTAACTTTTAGTATGAACGGTTCCAGACCATGACTTTTTGTACAGAAAGTATGGTTCTAAAGCCAAAATCAGCGGTTATATGTGTTTTTAATCGTTGTTACGTCAAACATATATTAATTCCAATTGGTTAAATGTTTTTCAGCTCGAAAAGAGCCATAATGGACGCTCAGACACACACAACAATGCATTAGTGCACGCTACGTAGTTGCCTGATTCATAAAGCGCACAATGTATTACCCACAACACACAGCCAGCCAGCCAGCACACACACACAGGCAGGCAGCCAGCACACACACACACACACACAGGCAGCCAGCACAACAGGCAATGCAGCAATGCACGCGTAGTTACATATATAGTAAAGTGTGTGAAGGTAAAGTGGCGAAGCAGTGATGTCCGAACGGTTTAACGCGCAACACTGGAT